>JAHWFO010043799.1:1757098-1822329 GCA_023313115.1 Rhysida immarginata
CCAATTCAACAATCAGTTTTATAAAATGATAGGTGGTACACCGACGGGATCATGTCTCAGCCCTATTCTTGCTGAAGTTTTCCTAAGAAGTTTTGAAGACATTCTTAAGAATTCTAATTTTTACTTTCCCGACACCTGGTTCCGTTACGTAGACGATGTTTTCACAAGTTTTGACACGAACTCCTGTGACGTTAATGCATTCATTAATCACTTCAATAGTTTCTTCCCTTCTATCAAGTTTACTTGTGAAGTTGAAGAAAACAATAAATTACCGTTCTTGGATTTAGTGATAATTAGGAATAATCACTCCCTGCATTCTGATATTCATAGGAAACCCTCCAATCACCTTAACTACATTCCCATCGATTCAAGCCATCCTTGGACCCAAGAAGTTTCAGCTTTTATTTTCATGTTGGATAGGGCACTCAATATCCCATTAAACAATATTTCATTCAAACAAGAGATTGATTTGATTAAAAAAATAGCCGAGAAAAACGGGTACAACTCGAAAATGATTGACGATCTTTTGAGGAAGAGGAAGTTCAAATAAATTCTGTCAGACATAACCACTCTACATCCCATCAAAGATAAGTATAGAACAATATCCGTTCCTTACAATAAACTACTTATTAAAAAAAATTAATTCAATTTTCAAACAATATAACATTTCTCTTTCTTTCAGCAACCCCAACCAAATACGCAACTTGCTGGGCAACCCCAAAGATAAGGTACCGGATATACAAAAGTCAGGCATCTACGTCATCCATTGTTCGCAATGTCCTAAGCTTTACAAAGGTCAGACCAAACGCAGTTTATCCACCAGATTTAAGGAACACCTCGACCACAGAAGATCGGTAGATGCAGTCAATCAGCCATAGCCAAACATTCAATAGAGACGGGTCACGATTTTTCCATCGACAACTTAAAACTGTTACAATCTATCAATAAAAAACACTTGCTAGATGCTTTCGAGAGCATGGCTATCCATAAATCCAAGAACAACACGTTATTAAACTCCGACTTGAGATTCCTCTCTAATTCAGTGGTGGTCTCAATTAGCCAACCAATAATATTGTTTTTATTTCTTTTCTATTATTGGTCTGCCTTGTATTTCTCTCGCTATATAAACCGCTTTCTTCGGTTTCTAATCAGTTCACTTTGGGTTTTCCACGTGTTCTCCTTGGTTCCTGCCGAATGATGAGAGCTTTGCTCTGGAAAAGCGCTTCCAGGTTGTATTTTTCTGTTATTTTTGTTTTTGTTATATTCTTTATTACTTTTGTTGTGGTAAAAGAGCCCTTCTTTATACTTAATAATATACAAAGTTCACTTATATGAACAACAAGGTCAAGAAAATAAGTAATATCTTTCAGGACCAAGGCCTTGGCATGGCATTTAGGACCAAAAACAATAGTAAGTTTTTTTCTGAACCTGAAAAGGAAGACCGACAGGGGCCAAAGGCAGGTGCTCCTTTCTTTCCACCATGCTCATGAGCCAGTGTCATTATTTTGTGTGTATACTTTTTTTCATCTTCCTCCATCTAATGTTTATTGTAGATGCTCTGCAGGATAAGTTATATGGAGATTAATCACTTTTTATATGCCTAATTATATATGCTGCTTTGTTTTAATAATCCACTGCTTTCTGATAAAATTTATTTCTTGAAAATCTATTCGAGGTTAAAGGAGAAGAAAAAATTGTTTACCCTTGAACTTAATGCATCCAGATACAAACCAACTCCATCGACCCATTACTCTTCTTTTTTTCTAACTTGGTGTTCTTCATATTACCAACAAGAAACATTAGCAGTAGGTCTTGACCATTGTAAGGTCCTTTTACATTAATGTGTTCGTGTCAGACACAAGAAATCAAGCGTCTTTTCACTCTGTTACGAAGCGCAACTCCCGACTTCGACCGCTTTATTTACATTCGGCCGAGCTAGTGTCTCTCGCTCACTTACAAAGGGGAGAGAGAGCCGTGGGAAGGAGGCTCGTGTTAACATAAACAATGATACTACAATCCCTCCCAACAAATAAAATAGAAAATTATAAGAACGAAAAAAACTGTAATACATGTATAAACTAGCTTGATTACATACTGCTTACTAATTTGAATAAAAGATAATTAAAATATGATTATAATTATATATATTTAAAAGTCACATATAAAATCATCAAAACGTTCTGGGCGGCGAATGTTCCGTCTTGGCCGATCGTTCGCAGATTGTGCAGCATCTCCGTCGGCAGAATCACATGGAGGCACTGGATAGTCATCGTCCTCCGATTCTTGCTCTATTTTATTGTTACATGCTCTACGAATAAACGATGCGTGTCTCACGATCCTGTTGCCATCCTGTGCGGTGAGTTCAATTCTTGGCCCGTTAATCTTTGAGATCGTCCAAATTTTGGGTGGAAGGGCTAACTGACCAGGAGCACAGTCCCTTATCATTCTCTCCACTTGTTTGTCCATGCCCGGCCACCATACTTTTGTTCGCAGTAGTGATTTAGTTTTAATCACTCCCTGGTGTGACTCATGTGCGATTCTCAGCGCTTGGTCACGAAGTGCAGTTGGGATCACCAGCCTGTTTCCCCTCAACAGAATCCCTTTCCACGATAATTCTGACTTAACCTGAGCAAACGCCTCTGAGAATCCCTGCATATTATTAGAACGGAGCGCTCTTTTTACGCTCTGAATCTCTTCATCCCTTTCTGACTCTTCCCTGATCTTTTCCAGAGACAAAGCTTTTGGAATGCTACTATTAATTACGAAGTTAACATAGCTTTCTGTGACTATGCAAATTTTCTTTTCTGGTTGCAAACTGCTAAGGAATAATCGTGACAAATAGTCGGCGATATTCTTACAGCCTTGAATGTATTCAATCGAAAAATCAAAACTCTGAAGTCCGAGTAACCAACGTTCAATCCGGGCTGCTGGTCTGGAATTTGCGTTGCAAAGAACCAACAGAGGTTTATAATCAGTATATACTCTAAACTGACAACTTATCAAAAATAATTGGAAGCGTTCGCATCCCCAAACAACCGATAGTGCTTCTCGCTCTGTTTGAGAATATTTTTTCTCAGTTTCCGTTAGTGCTTTACTTGCAAATGCAATAGGGACAATCTGATTATCGTATTCGGAATTTTCTGTGCTAATACTTCACCCAGTCCCGTTGGGCTTGCGTCTACAAAAAAAAAACGTTTCTCGACCTTTTACATAAAATGCCGGTTCTGTCTTTCTAGCTAATTCTTGTTTAAGATATTCAAAAGCCTTTGACTGTTCCTCTTCCCAGACCCACTCTACATCCTGCTTAAGCAAATGACTTAGCGAAGCTGTAACTGTGGCAACTCTAGGCAAAAATCGCATGCAGTAATTAATGAGTCCCAAAAAACTACGCAATTCTGACACTGAGGTAGGTTCTCTAAGCTCTAACAAATGTTTTAGCATCATATCATCAATTGATACACCCCTACCTGAAATTTCTAATCCCATGAAAAGTAAACGTTCTTTCGCAAAATTGCATTTTTTCTATTTAGTCTAAGCCCATTTTTAAACAACTTTTCAAATACATGACGTAATCTTTCTACGTGAGAGACCATGTCTTTGGAGAACACCAAAACATTGTCACTAATGTTACGAGCTCCCTCGCAATCAGCAATTGCCATTCGTACTGCTCCCCGGAAAATTTCTGGGGCTGTCGATATACCAAAAATCAGCCGTTTGAATCTATATACTCCCGATTCAACTGAAAATGTGGTAAAAACTCTTGAATCTGGGTGGAGTTCTACCTGATGAAATCCCTCCGTGAAGTCTAATTCTGTGAAAATTTTAGCTTCACACTCAGCTCTGACAAAATATCATCAACTGTGGGGATCGGATACTTCTGCTTTATAATACATTTATTAAGCTCGCGTACATCCAGGCATAAACGTATTGACCCGTTTTTCTTTTCGACTGGGACGACTGGTGACAACCATGGGGGAATGCCTTCTACTCGCTCAATAATATCCCCATCCAGCAAGCGTTTAACCTCCTGCTCAACCTTATCGCGTAAGTTAAAGGGTGTACGCCTCATGGGTAATAACTTTGGGATCGTACCCTCTTTAATCTCAATCCTAGCCTGGAAATTATATAATTTTCCCAGCCCATGAAACAATTTGTCATATTCGCTTATCAAATCTTCTAAGCTTGGCTGTACTGAGAAACATACATCCTCACTAAAAGTGATAAAACCGAACAGGGGTGATCGCCATCTGCCACAACGATAAATCTTACCTTGCGCTTTTGTTTTCTTGCCTCTACTGGTAGAATTACTTCTCCCAGGGGTGGAATGGGGTCCTTCGACATGTATGCGAAACCTCGTACCTTCGTTGGACGTAGTCTGTACTTTTCTGTCCGTACTCTTTCCCACACTGTCTCTGTGATGGTAGGAAATGTTGAACCCGAATCCACAACAAAGGGCACTGTTTGTTCATTCACTTTAATGTTTACTGATGGTAGTTTTTGTGCATTCATCATAAACAGGTAATCGCTGTGAGATGTATCACTGTCACTATGCCTGTTGTCCGTAAAACAGTTTGCTTCATTCGGAGTTTTCTTTTTGTCTTCGTATTTTTCCTTATGTTTTTGTTTCACTTTTGGAGAATCGGTTTTCGAACGGCACATATTTTTAAAATGTCCGATTTTATGGCACCTGTGGCATTCCTTTCCCTTCGTGGCTTCATAATTACTCGATTTGTGGCCTTTCCAACCACAACGTGTACATTTTGTTTTAAAGTTCATGTTGTTGCTGCCTCTCTGTGAGGAAACAGTGTTAGTCAGTTCGACCGTCGTTGAACTTGCTTTCATTTTCTTAGCGTGTTCCTCCGCACTTTCTTGGGCGCGTGCAATTATAAGCAACTTATCCAGCTTTAGGTCTGACTCTTTTAATAGGCGTCGGCGTAGGCGAGTACTGTTACACTTTTCCACTATTTGATCAACAATAGCAGTGTCTTTCCATATTCCAAAAACGCACAGAAGAGCCTGGTATTGTAATCGAATAATAAAACCATCTATCTTCTCACCCGGTTCCTGTGATAAACTGTGAAACACGTGTCTTTCGTAGGTGTAGTTTTTCTTTTTTCCAAACTTGTAATCGAATTTTTTCAGCAAGTCCTCGTGCAGAATGGTGTTGATGTCAGATATTTCCAAAGTCTTATATGCTCTTCTTATTCCTGCTCCTCCCCAAAACAGCAGCAAATTATTTTTCGCTTGAGCGGTTGTAACGGACGTTGCCGCAGCATAAAATGCAAATTCTTCGGCCCACAAAGCCCATCTGTCGCTTTCATTTTCACCTTTAGAAGAAAAAGGTTGAAGTGCTGGAACGAGCAACTAAGTATGGACCACATGCACGGTCGAGCGGCGCCACCGTCGATTTTGTTTCAAAGCGAGGCTGGGCTGGCACGCTTTAGTTAGGGTTAAGCTGTACCCATGTGTTGGCAGTACGGTTTGTTAGCATAACAGCATTTTATTACAAGTAAATTACTGCTGTTTTTGAAATGTCAACTAACTGGACTACGAGTTTAGAGTCTTTACCCAATATTTGCCATGGTGACATTGAAAATTGTTTGGAAAAAACACTTAGAGCAAATTTTCAAAGAGGATACAAACTTTTTGTGGAGTCTTATATATATGATTATCAAGGTTAGTCAAAATTAAATTAGCAAAAATAAAAATTACCGTGTTGAAATATGTACAATTTAATTCTTTTTATTTGGAAGGTGTTATTTAAACAGATGACAAGAAAATGATAATCTAAAAACAAAAGTTTAGTAAGTAATGGTAATTTTTTATTATGCATGTGCTTTTGGTGTATGTGTATGCTTAGCTTGAAAAATACATAAAATAAATGCTTCATACCAACATAAATAATTGGTGGTGGCAAATGCATAGTTTTGTTGATTGATGTATTTGCATACTTGGTTTCTCTCACTAGCAATATTTATTTCCCCACAAAGTAGTGATTTATTATGACATGCAGTTAACTGTGAACCTTTTTTTTAATTAAAATTAATTAAGGTTAATTAAGTTTTGTATTTTATAAAAATAAATATTATTTTTCTTTCCAGTTCAGCATGTAGATGCAGATTCTAGCATTAATATTAGGGCAAAGTGTTACAGATCAATGAAAAAAAAAATGATAGCCCTCATGATCATTTGTACATCCAGGCACACAGCAAAGTGCCATTTTATATGAGATTAATTATTAGGTTAGCAATAAATAGTGAAAAAGCAAAAATCACAACTCACTAAAATTTCACCGTACTGCCAACACATGGGTACAGCCATGGATGAAGAAAAGATGGATGGGACACTCCTATGCGTCGAGCGTGAGTTTTTTTTTCTGTGGCGCTCTCTGTGGATTTGCGTAGTGCTAAACCAAATCTATCTGGGAAATAAAGAAAAATAGTTTCAGTTTCTGCTTTGCGTAGTACTAAACCGAAACTTCACCACCATCGTTTCGATTTGCTTAGTACTAGAAATTTTTTAAAAAAGAAATTCATATATTAAGTTGTTTTTTAAGATAAAAGTGTGCTTAGAAAGTTTTTTTATATTTTTTATTTTATTGTTTTTAGTCTATTTTTAATTTTATTAATCTAATATAAGCAGATGATTATATTTAGTACTACGCAAAGCTCCAGATGTCGCCCCAAAATCAAACTCACTGAGGACGGCAATGGAGTGTCCCATCCATCTTTTCTTCATCCATGGTACAGCTTAACCCTAACTAAAGCTTGCCAGCCCAGCCTCGCTTTGAAACAAAATCGACGATGGCGCCGCTCGACCGTGCATGTGGTCCATTTGACATCTCTCGTCGCCAAATGTAATGTCCTTTTACATTAATAATGTGTTCGTGTCAGACACAAGAAATCAAGCGTCTTTTCACTCTCGGTTACGAAGCGCAACTCCCGACTTCGACCGCTTTATTTACATTCGGCCGAGCGAGTGTCTCTCGCTCACTTACAAAGGGTAGGGAGAGCCAAAGACGATAAGAAAGGAGAGCCGTGGGAAGGAGGCTCGTGTTAACATAAACAATAATACTACAACCATAACCCCCTAGATAGTAAACATAGAGGGCTATGCCACAGATTAAGAATACACAGATGCGTCAATCCATGTTAAGCTGAGGGAAACTCGATGAGTCATCAACTGGCCTCAGTTACTGCAGCGCACCAAGCGTCCGTCAGGGTCACAATCTAATCAGCAGAGCAGATTACATGCTATAAGTGGGGATACATGCTTATTAATTATACACTTATAAAGCCTGTATCACGGATTAAAAATGCGGATTAAGGTCTGTAATTTAATATGTGATCTGTACACATCGAGTGGCTTTTTTAACAAAGAAGAGAGGAGAGGATTAAGAAGAGTTGAATACAATGGTTCGAAATTCCCAATGCACGCTGCAAAATGCGCATACACATTTGTTTTGTTTTTTTTGTTTTTTTTTGTATCTGCATACTAAAAAAATAAACAGTTATTAAAAAAAAAAAACAGAAAATTGTCTGACCAAGTTTCTTTTCGAAAATTTTCGTAAAGAGTCAAGGATTTCAGGCCTGGTAATCTAATATATGGGTCATTTATTTATTTATGATTAATTTATTAAAGGAAATTAAAAAAAAAAAAAACAAACAATAAAAAACAAAATTTTAAAAATGGAAGATCGTTTAGTTTGAATAAACCTCGTATTTAATTTTTTTGTTTAATTGCTGTATTTTAAAAGTGGCAAATTGTAATTAATTTTTTGAAATTCCTCTTTTTAAGTGATTTTTTCAAATTGTTGTAAATTTAAGTGATTTAATGTTTTATTGCTGTAAGTTAAAGTAATTAAATGTATTTTTTTTAAAATCGAATTGCGATTAGAATAAAATAATAAATAAAAGAAATAAATTCCACGATCTAGATCTAAATTGAAAAATAACTTCTGGCTTTATTGGTATTGTTTTTTTATATATGTACGAAACCTATTATAAATTAATTTAGCGTGTTTGTATTTCTCATTATATTTTATTTTTATTCTCTCTTAAAACCGAGTGAGCATTCAAATTATTAGAATAATGTAGATGAATTTTTATTAGATTTGGCCGAGATAGAAAAACTAAAATCAAAATCCACAATGCTGGATGTTCAGCAATCATTGCCTCAATCAATGCATTTTGCTGAGGATTTAAATTCAGTGATAATTTCCATGCCAGAAGAAAACGCCCTTGTTTATTTTGCTGATTATAAAACGCCCTTGTATTTCCCAAAAAATAATTTTACCATACTTAAAAAATTTCAACAACTATATAGCCTTCCTTGAGCACCATGTAATATTGAAGTGGTCACCAAGTACCTCTCAATGCCCTCTCTTCCTCATTTTGTTGATACAAATCAGCTGTCATGATTGCTTAAATTGGAGAAATATGTTTCTCAAGGATAATAAAGAACTATCTCATGATAATCAAACTTTTTTGCTGTTGAAAAATTATAAGGGAGATTCAGGAAATGTTCATTCTTTAACTGTGCCTGCTGATGATTGGGTTTCTTTTCTATTGGCATGTGAAAAAATTACTGAGGAAATAATTCCTCATTTGTTACATTTGCCTGGCGTTAAAACAAGGCTGGTAGAATATTTTTTCAATTATGCATCAAATAGCTGCTTCACAGGGTGTAAGGAACAGTTGAAGAATGCTGTAGACTTGTTTGCTGTACCGTGGCCTACGAGATAGATAAAGGCCTGCTCATTCGTCTTCTTTACAATGGTAGCAAGTGAAATAAGTCAGGTTGGGCTTTCCTGCATAAGAATGTGCTTCCAACTGGCGACACCTAGAGGGAATTTAGAGTATTAACATTTCACATATTACGTCAGGGCTTTAGCACATACGACATTTATGGGAGTTGGGATCGATTCTCATAGATTTACTCAACTTTAATAACAAAAATAATAATTAAAATTTATTATAATAGTTGATGAAATATACAAATAAAATCTGGCATTTACAGAAGCCATTATTGGCTTATATTGGAAAGTCGAGTTTACAAATAAAATACTTAAAAAATAAATATATAAAATTTGAAAATTCGTAAAAAGAAGTTTTTTACAAGATAAAATTAGAATGTGTTCCGATTATTATTTATATTTTATTTTTACTAATATTAGGATGATAAAAATTAAAATTTATGTTCTAGTTTCCGACACCGTATATTTCATTTACCTTCGTATCCATGTTTTTATTGTTTTCTCTATTGTTTAATTTTTATTAATAATGTCTAACAAAGGACAAGCGCATGAAAGAAAATTCCAAATTGGCAACGTTGCTTGAGGACTTGTGCCAAGGCCTCCTAGAAACTACCGTGCTTGGGCTTTCTAGAAGGCCGTGCTTGTGCTTCCTACTAGAGACCTCTACCGACAGAAAGACATAACAGTTCGCATTTTGCCGGTAGAGGTCTCTAGTAGGAAGCACTTCCAGTAGCTGCCCCTGATTACACGATTTCATAGCGAATGAGCAGGCCTTTATCTATCTCGTAGGCCACGGTCACACACAAGGAGTTTACCCACTTCATGCATTTCTGCATTACTTATGTGCTCTTGCCATAAATACGCAATTCTTTACGTCAGACTGACTTCATCCAATGCAAACTTCCTGTGCTAAATGGGTTTTAGCAATTCCGCCGTGTTGTTTCTAGGGGGCGTTGGTTGTTGTAGAGGGAGCTGTTGTGGTTGTGGAATAAATATACGCGGGAAACACGACTCGCGGAGTTGAAGCATTTATTGGTGGTAATAACAGTCTACTACTCAATTATTATTTACTTCGTTCTCTTACTACTTATAGAATCCTTTTTTATCCAAAATGGGCTTGGCTGTCTTAAAACTGTCATGGGAATGGTTGCATTGTCCGCCTCATAAAAATTTACGAAAATGGGTTTATATGTGTATTTGTTTATGTTGACGCGACTTAAGTAAACAGTATTTCTGTCATAGGTGTTGAATAGGAAAAAATTTTTTTCTGATCATTGAAAATATAATGTGACAAATTTTTTTTCCTGAATGGGCTAACACACCTAGCACGAAATCTAGATAATATTGCTTTGTTCATATACGAATAACAATGAAGTAAGAATAAGGGAAACATCTAAAGTCTTGTACACACTTGTTTCATTTGCTCGTAATGTCTGTTTGCTGAAATGAAACGTTGCAAACGCCTGTTCGTACTCATTTGTATACTATCAGATCTCACTATCTCCATGCGCTTTGGATCTCGCCCCCTTGTCTTGTTTCTCTTGACTGTGCTTCGGTCTCCCCCTTCTATTTTTATGCTCCATTGTAACACATGGTGGTTGGTACCAACACCTCCTAGAAAGAAAGCCTATGCACTGAAAATTAATACATTGTTACATGATCATAAGAAGTCATAATTTCGGGCTTATTATAGATAGAAATAAGAATAACAATGCCTTTTTATGATGATGTAACAATGTTTGAATTTTCAGTGCACAGGCTTTCTTTTTAGGAAGTGTTGTTAGTACTCATATGTGAGCACGTGTTACGATGTTGAGTGTGTAATAGTAACACTAGTAACTCTGAAACTATTCGTTGGAATTCGTTCAAATTTTAACGGTATTCACAGTTTTATGTACCCTATTATTTCTTCAAACTTATTTTCCTAGGTATTATAGAAAGTGAATTATTAACTTGTTGATCTTTGTGGCGGCATTTTTATTTCTGTTCATATCTCGGTTATCGTTCAAATTCGGACCCATGTTCATATGAACTTTTTTGTTTAGAATCTCATATTCCATCACCCCTATCATTTTTGACATGGAATTTAACAACACCCTGTATATGCAACAGTGGTAGTTCAGTAGGTTTTCTTTAAGCCAGAATCTCACGTTTTTAGCCAAATTTAAAATTTAAAGTTATCAGTCATGGCTTACTGGTAAAACGAAAAACAGTGATTTTTTTTTATTAATAGAAATAACAAATTGTGCATACAATAGACACTGTTTTGAAAAAAATAAAGTTAAATAAAGTTTTCATTTTTATGGCTGTTTTATGATCTTCACCATTTTCGTATTTTCGAAAATCATCAACTTTAGGCATGACAGAACATTTTCCTGTTGAAAAAATATGCAAGTTTTACAAAAAATAACTGAGTCAGATTTGAATATCAACCAGTCACATTTCTGGAACCACCAACAAATGATAGTCTGCACAGCTATAGCTGACCCAGTAGTGATCAAGATACTTGGGAGTCCCCAATGATTCACATCTGTGCTTTAATGAACTAGTAGATCAATTTGTGTTTCTATGCTTACTTACTTACTTGCTTACTTTTCAAACCCGCTTATCCGTTAGGGTCGCAGGGGCAGCAGCTCTATGAAGGATCTCCAGCGGTCGCGATCTTCTGCCATCAGGCGCATGTCCTCCATGGTAATACCCAAGCGACTCGAACCCAGATTCTCCATTTAGTCTAGCCATCTGGTTCTAGGCCGACCCCTTGGTCTCTTACCCACCGGCTTGGAAAATAACAACTGCCTAGGAAGACCAGTCTGCGGCATCTGTATCACTTGGCTATACCAGCGCAACTAAGATCTCTCAATGCAGAGAAGTAGTGGCTCAACACCCAAAGACTCCTTTATTGTGCTGCTGTGCACTCTATCTAGTAGGGTAACAACTGCCACACCTCTGAAATCTCATTTCGACCGCTTGTACCCGTGATCACACTCTTTCGGTCATTACTCAGGACTCATGACCATAGGTGAGAATGGGGAAAAAAGATAGATTTGAAGACTGAGAACTTGGCTTTGTTTCCCAGCTCACGTTTCGTTACCACGGATTGCCACAGTTCACGTCTGACACAGCTTGCTGCATCAATCCGAGCATCCAGCTCTTTATCCTGCTGCCCATTACTCGTGAATGCAATCCCGAGATACTTGAACTTCTCCAGCTATCTCAATGAGGCTCCCCTAACATGGAGAGTGCACAGAGTAGGCTATCTTGAAAGGACCAGAACCTCAGTCTTAGCCACACTGATCTTCATCCCAGCCTCTTCACATTTGGCTGCAAATTGAGAAGACCCAAGGAGGACAAGGCCGTCAGCAAAGAGCAACCTCTCTACCAAGCAGTTGCCCACACAAACATGCTCATTGCTTTGGCTGCCCCTATCTATCCAGTCCATAAAGATAATAAACAAGAGGTGCGACAGTATGTACCCCTGGTGGAGCCCAACACCCACGCTGAACGGTCTTGACTTAATACCATTTATCCGGACGGACATCTCAGAGCTTTCATATAGAGACATGATAGCAACCAGTAATTGTCCATCCACTCCATACTCTTGCAACTTTGCCAGAGCTTCTCCCGAGGAACTCTGTCATATGCTTTTTTGAGATCTATGCACTGTAGAAATCACATTATTAAAAGAGTTCGAAAATTACTTACAATTATTCAAAAATGTCAATTTTTATCGGCAGTAGTGATATCCAGAATTGCCTATGGAGCTGTTTTTTGGACATCGACCTCTAACGCCAACCAAAAAAGGCTAAAGATAGCTTATAACAAAACCATTCGTACAGCCTTCAAATTAACTAGGCTAGATTCTGTTACTGAAATCTGTTCAAAATATAAACTGCCAACCATTATGACTATTGGTAAGATTGCCTTAATTTTTGAAGTGGTGGAATCTGTCTGGAATGAAAAACACCCAGCAGCATCTATTAAGAACTGGCTAAACTGGGAGGTAAATGTAAGATTAACAATGAGATTTCTATTTGTCGTTCCAGAAAAGACCTCAGTTTTTATAAAAAAAAAACGTTTCCTGTATAATGCGACAACTCTGTGGAATGAATTACCTTACACTATACGTTCCACAGTGTTTAGCTGCACAGTTAGCTCATGTGAGTGCACGTGTGTTCCACTTTAAACTGAGACTAAAGAAATATTTGATAGTCACAATAGTCTTTTATTGGAGTTTCTTCCTATTCAGGAAAACCTTTAATTGTTCTGGTCAATCCGCTTTTCTTTCAAGTCTTTTACTCCATGTGGAATACTAAACTAATAATAATAATAATAATAATAATAATAATAATAATAATAATAATATTAATGTTTTTACGTGATTGCTCTTGCCACCTGTTTTATAACATTTGTCTGAAATCTCACTCTCAAATAATTGATTAATTCGGAGCCTTCTTTTTTCCTGACGAGTTATCACATTTAAAAATATTGGCAAGTTTATTTTCGTGAGATATGCTGTTTGAAACTATCTTATTATTCGCTTGTACTTGACTGTTGTTAATACATGAATCTGATGTTCAGATATCTTGATAAACGTAATATATTTTCAAGAATGCATGAAACATGATAATCTCATTTTGAGGCTAATTGGTTAATGTGATTTTTTTTTTAATCTAAAGTTAAATAAAAATTGTCCATATAAATAGAATTAGCCAAGTATGTTTGCCAGATTAGTTGAACTATCGCTGTAGTTTTCCATGCCATTTGGATCAATTTTCACTGCCTGTATCACTTGAAAAAATACCAAGAATAAAACATTTCTCAAATGTTGTGTACAATCTGAAAATAACCATTAAAGATAGGGGGTTTCCATTGCACATTTCAAAGAGAACTTTCGTATTCGAAAATGATGTCGCATTTTTTTGGAAATGGAATACACATAAAAACCCCTCACATTAAAGTACAATAATTCTTTCATTAGAAGTATTCTTTCAGATTTGTATTTTAGAAGTCTGCTATTGGTTCACTTTGGTAGTATATATTTATGATCACCCCTCATATATATTTGTCATAAATATATATTACCAAAGTGAACCAATAGACAAAATTGATAGAAATATGTTTTTACTTAACAAAAAAGGATTTGCTAAGAGTAAATTACCAAATGTAAGATCATTCTATAATTTATTTTAATAAACAAACAAACAAATAAATAAATAAATACTTGCATATATTGATTTTTATTTAAAAATTTTAGAAGGATGTATATATTTATTCTTTTAAAGAAATGAAAAAAAAACTGATTTTAAACACTTTTAGAGAATAGTGAGGGGTATAAGGAAGAGGGAAAAGATCCGCTCGCCATCCACCCCAGGTCAGGCGAGTGGCGTTTCATTTCTTTGATGTGACGGGCATAAACCGCCTTCCGATCAGTTCTGCCTGTTACTAGCCTCTGGGCAAATTTTGATACGAGTGATCTGCCCACACATTTCCATCCAAGTAGCGGAAAAATGGTTTTATTTTACGCATGATTTCAATCACCCTTCATCATTTCTACATTTTTTGAGGTAGAAGGTTGAAATTCGGAATGTAGCTTATTATGGGCATGTGCACCTTCACTATTTAGTTTGGTTTTGATTAGCCCACTAAGGTCGGAGTTTTGGGGGTGATAATTAGAGGGGACCAAAAGGCCTAAGTGTATTTATGCATATAAAGGAGTGAAATTCAGTATGCAGATTCCTATAAGGAAGATCTCCATTATATGATTTTTTTTTTCCCGAGGTATCCATACCTTCCCGACTTGATGGCGGAATGCATCGAAAAGATGGGTACTACATTGAAAAATGGTGTACCAACTCTGTAATAAGGGAGCTTAAAAAAATATTTCCGGTTTTCATTTGACTGACTCTCGTAAGTAGAATAAGAATGGAGCTTCTTATTGGTTTTATAATGTCAGTTCATCCCCTTCATAATTTCTACATTTTTTGAGGTAGAAGTTTGAAATTCGGAATGTAGCTTACTATGGGCATGTCCATCTGCACTATTTAGTTTGGCTTTGATTGGTATATGGGGGTCGGAATTACGGGGATGGGATTCAGAGAGGGCAACATATCTATGAGCTATTTAGGTACGTAAAGGGGTAAAATCCAGTATCCAGATTCCTCTAGGCAAGATCTACATTACTATGAAGTTTAGGCCCAATTGTTCCAGTGGGATCGGATTTGCGGGGGTGGCAGTCACTTGGTCCTTAGAACTATGGCAACATAATGGCATGTGATATATCATACGTTCGGAAATGATGAGAAAGGAAAGAAGATACAAGGTTTTTTACAGTTTTTACATATTATGTTGAAGAAAATCAATTTATTGTTTAAAAAAACTTGGGAAGAGGTAAAAAATGCAGATGAAGGGGTAAAAATAGATGACTTACCTTATCCTAATCAGGAGGTGGGGGGGGGGGTAATTTCTTTTTAATAAACATAAAAATGTATTTCTGCTTCATGGCTAAAACTCCTTCTTGGAATGTTTACAAGATTTTATATTGTTGTTAAATTAATAAAATAAAAAGAACAGAATCAAAAATTAATAATGCTGCAGTTTAACCCACGAAACCCAAACTCTCATTAGAAAAGGTTTTAAAATTAGGCAAATATATAAAATTATAAAATGTGATAAAATTTTATTTTGAATTAGCTAGACAATCACTAAAACCTTCAAATGGGCCTGGAGCAGTAATGTACTCCAGGGGAAGGTCTGGATCAAAAATTTTGCTTGGTGGTAGGGGGACAACAGAATTGTTTGGCAGTAAAGTTTTGTGGGGGGTAGGGGCAGCATCTCCCAGGGTAGTGCCCTGGCATGGACAAAGCACCGTATAAATATTTACTTAGTGCAAGTTTCATGAACTGATTAGCAGATAGTAAAATATTAACATTCTAACTTCAAATTTTTTATGATTTTTAAAAGATATTTTTCTTTCAGTACATTCTTTTATTATGTCAGGACCACGAAGAAGTACAAGGAATGAACAACATCAAAATTTTAAAGGTAAATATAATTAAACAATGAAAACTGATGTTCATTATTACTTTTTACTTTGAATTTGAAATTAAATACAAGTTTACAGGAATATTGTAAAAGATTTCATATTGTTGGTCCCTGCTTCTTAAGTCACTTTGCCTGTGCTTGAAAAAATTTTTGGAGAACCCAGGTCTAAGGCTTAACCTCACTATGTAACTTTCTCAGGATGTCCACTTTGGAAAGACAGGGTAAAGTCAGAAAAGTTGGATTTCTTTATGTAAATCTTTCAAATGCTTAAAAAATTGGGGAAATTTCATCAGTGATAGAGTTTGAAGGTCATATTTGAATTCCCCCACCCCCAATTTGGGTTTGGGTAGCATTTTTTCAGGTGTTCAACATATTTCTTTTAATTTGCATGAATGCACTTGTACATCTGTTTTGATTATGACATTTTTAAAAATTTCTTTCAAATTTTTAAGTTTGAAAACAATATGATTATGGATAAGCAGAGCATATTTTCATACCGTTACTAGATAGTTTATGGTTCATATCTCTCGCCGTACTGTGGTTTGCTTTTCACGGTTGCACTATATACAAATAGCATTTTCTAGACCTTAAAAATTGAAAACTATAAAAAAAAAAATAAAAAACATTAATTAAAACCTATAAAAATCAAAATAAAACATGTAGCATACAGCAGATGATTACACAAATACTTGCAAGTATGGAAAATACAGCTATAGGCGCTTCCGCTTGAGCTAGCTTGCCCACTTGAGATCGTACACGGTACACTATTGAATGTAGAAATTGTTTATAAGAGTGTGGGAAAGATTTATAAGAGTGTGGGGAGGGTTTATAAGGCCTTATATAAATAATAAACATAAGGTCGCTACTTCATTTTTGCCTATCATGGGGGATTCTGGAACCTAACTACTGTGATAGATGAGGAATTACTGTAATCATTTTTTTCACTTTTTTTTTCTTTTTACCCCTTCTGCTCCCTCTGTGGTCATTTTTGCTCCCCCTCCCTGTAAAAATTACATGTAAGAGAAGGTCTTTAATTGCATCCCACTAGCAAATGCAGATTTTAACGAAAACAAATTTTTAAATGCAGATTATTTTTGATTAATTTTAAAATTAATTTGACCTTATGGTCGTCAGCAAAACCCAAAAATTTGATCAGGGAATAGTTGGGGGGGAAATGCAAATTTTTTAATGCGTTATAAACTGAAATGGGGAGCTTATGGAGGCTATCACTTTTTTTTTTTTTTTTTCTTCCATTCTTTCTCCATGTGGTAGTAAGACTGATAATTAAGTAGAGTTGGAGGTGCAAAATTGAGTGGTGTTGAAGCTTGGCTGGGAAACTTTGTGTCATCCACCTTACTCACCAGATCTTGCTCCAACGGATTATCAACTTTTCCATTCTCTGGAGAACCATCTTCGTGGAAAATCCTACACCAATGATACAGACCTGCGAAAGGCACTAATGGACTTCTTTGAGTCCAAGACCGGCAATTTTTACAGCCAGGGGATTGATCAACTGGAGACACGTTGGCGGAAGGTGCTAGATGCCAATGGGGATTTCTTTGGGAATTAGCGATAGGCTACTTTTTTGTGTACATAATTTTGTTTTCTGGAATTAAAAACGGCAACAACTTTTATGGTTACCTAGTATAATAGAAAATTGTACAGAGTGATCCAAAAGTCAGGAAAATCTTTAAAATTCAATAATTAGCACACAAATGCAGATTAAAAGGTTCTGTTTGCATAGAAATAATTGAAATGAAGTCAATTTTCTTTTTCCAGGGGAAAAAAAATTAATGCTAGAATTATTTGGTTTTTGACCAACAGATGGCGTTGTCTGGTTATAGATCCGTCTGGGTTGCATCTAGCAAAATGGCAGGGCAGAGAAATGAACAATAATTAGGGCAGATTTGGTCAGAAAGTAGGGCAAGTTGGAGACATAAGCGCACATTAAATTGGTTTCCAACGAAAGAGGGTAGGGTGCGTTGAAAAAAGGCAGGGCGTCACGCCCTTCTATTCCAGCCTAGATGCAACACTTGTCAGTATATGCAAATATTCAGACGGTAAGATGCTGGATTAGCTATCGGCTTACAAATGTTCAGTGTGCCGTCCTTCATTCAGCAACACAACTCTCATTATCTGCTTCTGAAAACTTGTTTGCAACGAGTGCTGCTCTTTTTATACAGTCTGAAAATGTGCATAAACTGATGTCTGTAACCTGGCAATGCCATCTGTTGGCAAAAAACTGAACAATTCTAGCATTAATTTTTTTTCATTAAAAATTCGACTTCATTTCAATTGTGTTTGTGCAAACAGAATCTCTATATCTGCATTCGTGTGTGAATTGTTGAGATTTAAAGTTTTTCCTGTGTTTTGAATCACTTTGTATTTTCAACAATGTGAAAAACATCATTATTCACTTCACAAAATCGATCATTCTGTTGCATTTTTTAGTTTTTGATTTTGACTTCAGATTGGTATAGAGCATCAAAAAATAAGTAAAAGTTAGAATAGGCAAGGTATGCCCTATCTATTTGGAAATATGGTCAAAATGGCAATTACAATTAAATATTTTTGTCCTTTGAACCGGATAGAAGTCTATATTCCCGATTAGATAGCATATGTGCCTATTATAACTTTCACTTATTTTTGATGCTCTATCCAAATCTGAAGTCAAAATCAAAAATTCAAAAAAAAATTGGCGACGGAACGACCAATATAGTAACAATGCTTTTAATTAACATTGTTTTGGCAATGCAGTACCACGTTGGTTTCATTTTGTAAGTAAGTAAATCAAGCTGCAAAACACATTTTCACTAGAAAGTATTTTAAAAGTTACCAGAATAAATACTTTAACCTTTAAATTTAACTGCATTAATTTTTTTTTTTTTTTTTTTTTTTTTTTTAATTATTATTGCGTTTTAGTTGTATTTTTAATCTATAATCTTGAATCTACAATACAGCATTCCAAGTGGAATTGCATAGTCACAATACAATAAAATTTTCATAAAGCACTAATGTAATTACAAAGAAAGCTGAATATCATATTATATGGAGATGAATAATAATTAAAATTGATTATTTATTTATCTTCTGTATTAATTTTAATGATACAAATTTTTATACATATTGTATGTGCAAATAAGTTTACAAAAGGAAATTATTTTTATAGAAAGATAACAATTATTTTACTCAAAAGATTTACGATTGGATCCAGTTATCAAATCAATTTTTGATCTACTCATGAGAACTAAACCACTCTCCACTCTGAGAAAGGGCACTCTGCAGGGATCTCTAAACAAATAGTAATACAATCAAACCTCGCTAAAAGGATATCCTCGAGACCGGAAGAAAATATCCTTATAAGCGGAATATCCTTATATCAGGGATCCTTATATCGAGGGTCAACTGTATATTGGTATGATCTCTGGTGAATACGGTGTGTGGGGGTAACACATCCCAGCCAAATGCTTCTAAAATTTCCTCGGCATGTTTAGCGACATGAAGTCTGGTATTGCCATGTTGGAGAACAACCTTGTCATGCCTTTTCAGATATTTCAGATATTTCTCTCACAATATGTGGTTGAAGTTAAGTATTTGTTGTTGATAACATTCACCATTAATGCTCAAGCATGCTTACAGCAGCTCATAGTTCACTACACCTTTCTGACACTCTTTGTCTTCCATTTCGAAATCATTACTTTTGAATGGTTTTCGTACACATCTACACTTGTTCTCAGCTAGAGTGAATGATGGCTTTAAAAAAAAAAAAAAAGCAAGCCAGCAAAACTTCCCACATAAGCCCTTTTTTGGCATAAAATTCAGGGTTATGTGGGAAGCACTGCAAGGCACTTAAAAACAACAATCCATTCTGTTCACTTTTCAAAATGTCCACTACTAATTATCAAAACTTGTTTTACAGAATTTCTTATACATGTGTTGCCATTCTCAATTACCGTAATTTTGGTATATAAAACACACTTATGTATAGTAGGCATCTAAGTTTTACTTGATTCTTGAAAAATTTCCCATATATAATACTCGTGTATTATATGCAATATATGTACCTAAGATAATGATTCAGCAATATGGGAGTGCTCCGCCATATTTCTTCAAACGCTCATTGCATCACGCTCGTCTGAAGTTTCACTTTCATGTTTTTAAAGGCTTTAAACTTTTTATATTTCCATAAAACGAAGAAATGAGAAGTATTTAAAATAAATGATCATATAACAAAATTTATTGATTACATTTAAAATTGCATTATATCAGAAATAAATGTATTTAAAATTTTATGTACATGTTAATCTGTCTAGTTATGCCTTTTATTAACAAACTATCCAAATTTATTTGTACATCCAATAATATAAAGATTTGTGTCTTTAATTGTGAACACAGATTCTAGAAAGTTTTTTTTTCCATTTACACATCGATTAAAGCATATATTGGACATGCTAAGATTTATTGATTACAAAAGAAAAATTATTATAGGTCGCAAAAAACTGTCCTCTAAGAATGTAGATGATACAGGGACTGTGCTTTCAGAACTCCTTAAGAAAGCAGGATATATATTATCAGATGGAAGCAGTCCAAACGAGCTAGGTAAGTAGTGTTTTATTATATAAAACTATTAAGTAGTAAATTACTCGAAGAAGTCTATGATATTAACTCAATAACAAAACATTCATTGCAGATAAAGGGGCAAGTAGAATTTTAATTTCATATTGACTAAAGTACTGAAATTAAATACCAGTAAGAAAACAATCTGTTGTTTATTCAATAACTAGCAGAGGCACTCAGCATTGCCCGGGATAATTATTGTTTTACTTAAACAGAACAACCTCAAGAATTTTACTAGACATATACGTATTTCGAACCCTTTAGGTTCATTATTCAGTGTCAAAGGAATGTCAACATACCGTAATTTCACGCGGATAATCTGCCTCCCAGAAATTCTGCAGAATAAAGAAAACCATCTTTCCTGTAAAAATTTTCTCTGGTAATCCGCTTCTCAGAAAGTCCGCGGAATATTGGAGAGTTCAAGGCCTAAATAATCCCACTCGTGTAAAAAGTGGCTCGTTTCAAATCTTTCTCAAAATGTTTAAACATTCTATCTCCAATCCAAGGTCGGAATATTATTTCTAATTAATAACCAATGTAAATTCAGTATTTAACTTAAGAATAATAAATGTTTTCAAAAAAAGTTACGCTTTTCCGATCAAGTCCGAGTTCTTCACGTTTGGATAGCCATTGTCAAAATTAATTTTCTTTCCGATGTTTCTAAGAATTATCACATAAATTCGTTTATAACTTTGTATTATTTTTACTTGCTAACTCTCCATTATCTCCAGTTACTGATCATTTTTAAAGATTTTCAAGAATTTGTTAAGTACTAAGAACTCTCAATTCTACGAAAAGTCTGAATAACAGGAATTCTTTGCATTGTTACAAATTTAACCTTATCTTTATTGCACAAATTTGCCTTGCATTGTTGGTCATGAGATATTTCTTATTAATATGCCCTGCCATCATTATGAATATTGATTTATTATCGATAATTATTATTTTTTCGAAATCTGAGGTAGACAGTGACCTTCCTCATGCTTTGAAAGTCAAGTATGCAAAATTTCATCAAAATAGGAATAAAACTGTAGATTTGTATAAGAAACAAACCCACCCACAAACAAACATTCTGCTTTATACAGGGTGATTCTGAAAAAGAGTGTATAACTGTAAGCAATGACAGAGGTGACCAGAATGAACATTTTCTTTTAATACAATGTGGTTCCGAATTTGAACATTAACTGAGATAAGAACAGAAATAAAAATGCTGCCACCAAGATCAACAAGTTAATAACTCAGGTTCTGCAACGCCTAGAATAATGAATTTTGGAGGAATAATAGGGTACATAAAACTGTGTATACCGTTAAAATTTGATGGTATTCCAACAAGTAGTTTCCGAGTTACGCATTCAAAATCGTAACGGTGCTCACATGCGAGTACTAACCAGCACGGGTTATGATGTTGAGTGCGTAACTCGGAAACTACTCATTGGAATTCGATAAAACTTTATCAAACTTTATCAACTGGGTTTATTTCTACTATCAACAACATCTGCAATAGACTACATCCTTTGAGTTTTCTTCCATCTCACAAGTTCCTTCATCGTTTTTCAAGATTGGTGACTTTATTTATTATTAATTTTTTTTGTTTTTTATTAATTTTACGATTTTCCCCATTAAAAGGAGACTGAACTCATTTAAATTTAAATTAACTTGTTGATCTTGGTGGTGGCATTTTTATTTCTGTTCATATCTCAGTTAGTGTTCAAATTCAGACCCACATGGTATTAAAAGAAAATGTTCTTCTGGTCACCTCTGTCATTGCTTACAGTTATACACACTTTTTCAGAATCACCCTGTATATAGAGATAGATAGAAGATTAAGTTTAAGTTCCATGAAATAATTTTATGTAATAAATAAATAAATAAATAAATAAATAAATAAATAAATACTGTAGTTCAAAAAAGATTGTACTGGCCATAATTTTTATTGTCTTTATTAATCATTATTTACACAATTTTAAAGAACAATATTTTTCGTATAATTTTGAAAAATTACAAGTCTTTATTTAAGAGTTAATACATTGCTAATTCAGTTATTTTCTTTGCATATTTAATGAATTTTTAAAACTTTTTATAATAAGCAATACAATTTCAAATAATATTCTGAAAACATTTTTTTGTTATTAAATATATCATGATTGCACTTACAAACACGCATTTTTTATTATTTTTTTTCCATTTTGTAATTTTAATTTTATTTTTGTAAATATTCTATTTGATAGAGCAGCGTTCGCGTTTAATCGCAATTTACACGTTAAATGGGTATTTTTGTTAAAAATTGACTCGTGATTTTTTGACTAGCAAGTCAAAATTGATTTGTTAAATTTTGAATGTTTTCGGCCATATCCTTCTCATCATATTTGAACCTCAGTTCATTTTCTCACATGCTATCTTGTTTAAATTTCTAATTAAATACAGACATTATGGATGCTTGTAAAAATATGGAAAAAAAGACAAAAATAACTAACAATTAGACTTGCACCTTGTGAAATTTGACCCAATCTTCAGGATGAGGAGTCAAATTGACTCGTAGATTTTTGGCCCTAATCTAATCCGATTTAATACTTTTTTGCACAAAATAGATTTGGAGAAGTGAAAATTAATTTGTCCATTGCTATAATTGTTCATGAATATTTATTTATTTGAATAACATATTATAATTTAATAATGAAAGTTCAAATGATTTGCATTTTTTTGTGATTTAAGAAGTAAGCTGTTTGTACAAAGAGAAATAACAGGACTAAATTAAGTAATACGGAAACTAACTTTATTGCCGACGTGTTTCAGTGTTACACTATCATCATGGGCTAAACAGCTACAAAACTATGGCTGACTATACATTGAATATATACCCAACAGGTTCGGTGTATCCACCAATCAGATAATTAAATTGGTGACATAATGGAGGCCCGCCAATCCCGATCAACGGTACAGCGAGCCTCCCCCCCCCCCCCTTTTTACTCTCCCGATGCGAACCTAATAGAGGGCTAAATTTAGGGATAGTGACGTCAAGTCTTATAGATCGCTTATTACTTCAAGAATGGGGTCTTTGTTGCAGTAGATTTGATTGTTTAATAAGTTCTTCTTATCTTCTAAATGATACTTCCTGATTTCTAATTCTTCTTGTATTAAAATCTTCTCATTTTCTTCATTTTCCATAGGACAGTCATGCATTCATTGATTAGAAATAATGGGTGTGTTCTTGACCAGGTGATCTGCATAAGCAGATTTATTGTCCTTGTTGATCCATGAACATCTATGTTCCTTGAATCTTTCCATAAACGAGCATTTTGTGGATCCTACGTAATAGGAACCACATTCAGGGCAAGTCAATTTGTAGACTCCACTTCCTTTGTAGTCTTCATTCTTCTCCTTGGGCTCTCTGGGATTCAACACAAATTAGCTTTTATCCTTGGTTCGGTATGTGATGCCGAGTCCTAATTTGCGAAATATCTTGGTAATGTTGTATACTTTGGGATTTGCAAAAGTGAATGTGGCGAACTTCATCCACTCTTTTGGCTTGATGGTTGGTTGCGATCTCATAGATCGCTTCATGTTGTCAAGTATTGATCTATAACATGGTTTGGGAAAGCATTCATCCGTGCCAATTGGATACATTAGGGCACCGGGTCTAGAACAGACACCGATTACTTCCAATCAATGAATGCATGACTGTCCTGTGGAAAATGAAAAAACGCGAGAAGATTTTAATACAAGAAGAATTAGAAATCAGGAAGCATCGTTTAGAAGATAAGAACCTATTAAATAATCAAATCTACTTAGACAAAGACCCCATTCTAGAAGTAATGAGCGATCTATAAGACCTGACGTCATTATACCCTAAATTTAGTCCTCTATTAGGTCCGCATCAGGAGAGATAAAAGGGGGGGGGGGAGGCTCACTGTACCGTTGATCGGGATTGGCGGGCCTCCATTGTGTCACCAATTTAATTATCTGATTGGTGGATACACCGAACCTGTTGGGTATATATTCAGTGTATTGTCAGCCACAGTTTTGTAGCTGTTTAGCTCGTGATGATAGTTTAACACTGAAACACATTGGTAATAAAGTTAGTTACCATTAGTCCTGTTATTTCTCTTAGTGTTATTAGTGTATACATCTCTGTATAAGATACTAGACAGCATGGATATTATCAATTTAATTAAGCTGTTTGTATTTATGACTATTACAAAAGTGAATGAATAATTTTCATATGATTAATGATTGCATATGTACATCCTTTTGTATAATTTCCAGTTATGAAAAATAGGAAGTTTATGTAAAAGAAAAATACAGGGTGATTACAAAAGAACTTCACACTTTTAAAAATTTATTACATCAAAGCTATTCAGAATATAGACATACCACATACGGATTTTTAAAGAAAAACTCTTGAAGTTTATTGTGACACAGTTAAAGATGTTCAATATGTCCCCCTGTAGTCGAATTCGTCCCAAACCCGCATTAACATGTCTCCATCAATCCCACGTATCGCTACTGTAATGCATTCTTTCAGCTCGTCTAGGTCACGAGGAAGGGGTAGGGTGAAGACCTTGTCCTTTACACACCCCCATAAAAAGAAATCACAAGGTGTAAGGTCGGGGCTCCGCGGTGGCCACTTTGCAAGTTCCAGGTTATCGTTTGCTCGACCAATCCACCGTTGTGGGAGAGTGGCATCAAGAAATTCCCGCACCTCTGTCTTTTTATGTAAAGGACAAGGTCTTCACCCTACCCCTTCCCCGTGACCTAGACGAGCTGAAAGAACGCATTACGGTAACGATACGTGGGATTGATGGAGACATGTTAATGCGTGTTTGGGACGAATTCGACTACGGGGGGCATATTGAACATCTTTAACTGTGTCACAATAAACTTCAAGAGTTTTTCTTTAAGAATATGTATGTGGTGTGTCTATATTCTGAATAGCTTTGATGTAATAAATTTTTAAAAGCGTGAAGTTCTTTTGTAATCACCCTGTATTTTATATCGCACATCATTTTATATTGGAATTATATTATTACAATATTTTGAAAATGTTAAAAGTAGCAACATTGGCTGAAATAGTAAAAAATTTGGGCTTAGCAGCTGCTGTTTAGATGTATTTGACATTTTAATTGCCAAATTCACAAAACAGGCACTTGTGCTAAGCTCACCTTTAAACTTTGTTCACATGAGCCAACACACAAATGCAATATAATTGACCAGAAGCGAAAGGTGTTAAAAATTACTGCAAAATGATAAATGAAATTGAGCTCAATTTTCCTTATTGGTCTAAATGCCTGAAATGACAAATCAGGTCTCATTATTTGAAAAGAGCATTTAATAGTGCAGAAGTAAGTTTTCACTTTGTAAAATCATCAGAACTGGGCCAAGCAATTCTCGAGTGTCTAATTTGATTCCATATGAAAATAATTATAGTGTCTGGTCAGTGCAATTCTGTATACACTGTAGATAGTGACATTTGTAATGGAATGAGTTTTATAAATTGATTTCAATTATAAACATTTTTTATAAAGGTATTATTTCTTGTATGAAATTTAAACATAAAAAATGCTTGCTTCATTAAATGACAAAATTGTTAAGTGAAAATTATACTCTATAATATAATAACCAAAGTAAAAGTTAAACTAAAAAAAAAAAACCAAAGAAAAACAACAACAACAAAAATAACAAACCAAAACGTCAAGTGTTGATCATGTAATAATATTTAAAATGCTTTATATTATATTGTATGCATGTAACACTTAATGAGCTCTGATTCTTGGAATTATTATATTGAGTGTTCAAATACTTATTTTTATTAGATATATAAATGTTAAGTTTGTCAGAGCAAACCTAATTAATTATAATTGACGACATTCAATTGAAACATGTTACCTCTTTCACCATACTGCCTTAATGCAATTTAAACAATATTGCTTAAATAGACCTTTATTCCCCTTTTGTTTAATTAAGAAATATAAAATAATCATTTAATTTATCATTAATTTCCACTCTCAACTTAGAAAAGCAACCTAGTGAAGGTTTTGTCAGAACACTACAAATTGGAGAGATGACAGTTGCATTATGTAAATGATTACATTTGAAGCAAGTATATGCTCTATGTGGCATAGAGCAGAAGCAAAAAAAAAAACTTATTGGTAGTTGTTGTATCTAAATTCTGCAACTATTGTGCAGAGAACAAAAGAAATTACTCTTTATTTCATCAAGAACCACGTTGACATCTTTATTGGAGGATTAATCATATAGCTATAACCTATTTGGCCTTACTTAGCATGAGATATAAACAAAATTAAATTAAAAAAATTAATTTGCATGAGATATATATACGTATTTTTTTTTTTAATAAAGAAAAGCTAACTGAAATCTCACTTCCATTCAGTCAATGGAATCTCACTTCACTACGTATTTTTGTTTACATCTCGTGCAAAGTAAGGCTGGATAGACTATAATTGGATTTGTGTATCATATCATGGTGGAAACTGAACATTTTAAAACAGCATATCCCTTGAATTGGTACAACATGGTTCCAGAAGGCAATGTAAGTCAATGGAGTATGAAGGTTTAAAGTTTCCACAGAATTGTCCATAAAGTAACTGCTGGTAAGGCTGACAATACACTATTAAAAAGAATGCTACAACCCAGATGCATCTGGCAAGGTAAATGAAACAGTGTTCAGCAATACGACTTAATTTTGTCTGAATGCTAATAATTGACAATTTAGAAATGCTGTCATCTGTGAATTGTAATCTACTCCACAGTTTGCTTTAATAGTTTTAGATGCCATAAGCTCTGATAGCTGTTCACCTCACATAAACATAGTAGGCATATTTCATAGCATGATTATACTGGTAATTCACCACCATACCTTTGAGGCATCCCTGACATTGTTTTTATTACATGACTGCTAGCATCATCGGTTTTCTGTCTCAGTATCTGGTCGAGGCATCCGTCTTGACCAATTTATATATATAACTTTGTGGGATGCCTTTAATCACTGTCTCTGCACAATATCCTCAGAATGCAAATGAATTGTGGATCCTGATTGAGACATTTCAAAATTAACCCTGGGACACCATTAAAAATTGTTCCTGTTGATTCAAAGCCATGTAGCCTTATCCATAGCCCAGCATGAGAGCCATACACAATATTCATTTAGGCAATGTTATATGTATTTTTGACACTGGTATTAAATAACTTCTTCACCACCTATTAAATAACTATTCTGTGTATTCTAACTTTTGTTTATTTTGGAGCACTTCCTTCAAAAGTTTCATTTTTCTACGTTGAGCAGTGTGCTGCTAATTTCTTTTAAGTTCATGGTAAAATTTAATGAAATTTTATACATTTGAAGCAGTTTCAGTTTATATAGCTTTCCCTGAAAATGCAGAATTTTGAAATGTAAGAATTTGAGAAATAAAAATCATTTGGCTAATCAAATCCTAGATCGGTGTTTTGACTTGTATACCATGAATTTGGTAATTGCAAACTAACAAAAAAAATTGAAAGCTGCAAACTAACAAAAAAAAGTTCCAACAGGCAACAAGAATGAATATTTAGGGCCAGTTCATTATCTACTTTCTCAACTGAGTCTTTAGCAACAATGAAGTTACATTGTTGAGATGAGGAACACTTGGATTACAACAATGTCACTGTATTGTTGCTGAATGCGCAGTTTAAAAGTCTCGCCTGAGAAAGTAGATAATGAAACTACTATGTTACTCATTATAAGCCAAGCACCACATCTAAGAATGCTTCACGATTGTCAATAAGATAAACAAACCTAAAGTGCTGATATAATCATCATAAGATAGTGACTTCTTACAAAAATTTTGAGAAAGTTGATGTTTTCTTCTTGAATATAATGCTTGTTATTAATAATCGAAATTTTACCATTAAATATGTAATAAAACTTTAAAAAGATACTGTTAAGTGCAGTGTTAAAAAGTTAATTTTTTCTATTGAATTTAAGGATAAAAAGAAACCCCACTGCATATTTTGTAGCAATGATATCTACTTCTTTTGAAATTTTGTTGTTCTTTATGTTGATGCATTTAAAAAATTAAATCAGCATCTCGTTCCCCAACACGGACGTGCCCACGTGGTTGTTGGACGTGCCCACGTGGTTGTTGGACGTGCCCACGTGGTTGTTTCTTCTTGATCATTAACCTCTTCTGCAGGTTTTGCTTCACAATTGACAGGCGGTCTTGTGAATGTATCACAGAGCTGTGTTGGTGTGATGATTAGTCCGCCATAGAGAGCAAATGGTGAATTGAGCCAAGCAATGATGTTTCCTGTCAATGGCAAACAAGCAGCCAAATCTGAGATGACGTTGGTACTGAGGATTTCATTCCACATATGAAGATCAAGCAGTTCTCCTGTTAGAGAATCTTTTGGAGCAAATCCTCCTCCTATTCTATCCTATGATAAAAGGTGAGAAACAACTAGTGAAACAAAAATATTGTAACATCTGTTAAAATACGGGGTATCCATAAAGTCTCTCCACAGTGGAAAATGACGATTCCCATCGAAACAATTGCGGACGAGCGAACTTGTGCCTGCGCATGGACGGAAGGCACTTTCAACATCTCCTGTAAACTTGTGCGTACTCTCACCACTTAATATAGTGCATTCCTAACGTAAATAAAGTGCTATATTTTCCCGTTTATTGGATTATTGCTTTTGTTTTTCACTGCGGAGAGACTTTATGGACACCCCGTACAAATCAGATAATACATTAAAGTATCAAATTATTAAAGTAGTAGTGAACTATATTACCATAAATAAAAATAACAAGGAAAACCTATACGTGGTGTCTCAAACTTTTAGGGTCAAAATATCAGAGATGGTAGAGATTGTAAGCTGAGTATTTTGAGATAGGAAACCAGTGGTCAAAAATGCACTTTTCAGACACCACATGATCTTGAACGAGCAGTACGTATGAGGAATATTTAATAAGCTACTTTAGTTTTCAGAGCAAACAACAATTTATCATGCATTTCGTGGGTAAATTGACTGGTGTTTATTGATTATGCTATGGCCACACTATCTCCTCAAAATCTGGTGTGCAAACAGTTCTTTGCTTACTGCTCTGGCTAACTCTATGGCTCAAAACATGCCAAACACGTCAAAATAGCCCAAGACTAAAAAGCCCCGACAAAATAGCGACCTGTCAAAATACCCTCGACAAAATACCGACCCGCCAAAATACCCTCCGACAAAATAGCGACCCGTCAAAATACCCCTCGACAAAATAGTGGCCCGTCAAAATAGCCCCGACAAAATAACCTATTCTAAGGTAGCCCAAGACTAAATAGCACAGCAGCCCCTAAGGTTAGAAGCAGAAGGAGGGGTAGGACAAAACTTCCCGGTATAAAACCCGCTAGTACAATAAATCCAGGTACAAAACCCCCAGCCTTAAAGTGCAAGGGAGGGGAAAACCCCCAGAGTAAAAGCACGGAAGGGGACGTAATTTTTTATCATTTATTTATAATTTGTAAATCGTTTTCATCAACTTTTCCGAAATTTTACCGAAGTTTTTTCCTCTTATGAAGGGGGGGGGGGTCTTTAAAAAATGTTTTCTAAGATTAATTTAAAGAATAAATTTTTTAAAATCTAGTTAATTGTTCTTTTATGGGAATTGTTTGTACTTTGTGAACAATATGGTCTTACAATGCAAATATAAAAACAATTCAAATAATGGATTGGTCACACTACATGTATTGTATTTCTAAACGAAATGAATGAAACATGGTTAAATTGCTATCGACATTTTAATAAAGGAAAATCAAAACTCGTCTAAGCCATTATAACCACATATAATTAACAGCATAGGGTTCACTCATTTCAGCGGTACCTTCCTTTCAGGACATTGTATTATACACAAAAACATTCGTATAAATTGAAAAAGTACAACAGATCCATTTCAATAAATCAAGGACAGATTTTATTTTAAATTACTTGGATTTTGGGGGAATTAAAAAAAAAAAAAATTTTTAATGTAAGGTGAGGGTTTTATTAAATATTTTCAATTTTTAAAATGTATTGTTTTAATAATACATGTATTTAGAATTTAAATAGGCTAGGCTATTTTGACGGGGTACCGCCTCAAAATTCCTCAGATGATGCTTGTTGGGAAACTTTTCTCTGTACACCTGTTTGGCTCTCCAGGCACTACATTTGCTGCACCAGGCATTAAATGCATGTCTGCAAGTTCTTGTGTCGAGCAATGCTCTATCTTCGATAGCAAAGTTTAAACATAAAAAGCAATTATTTTGCAAGCTAGCACCAAATTCTAAATTTATGGCGGACAGACTGTGAGGAATGATGTTGTTTGTAATTTCAGATTAGGCAAACAAATGAGTGGCTGAAATATCAGTTTCCGACCATTGGTTTCTTGTCTCAAAATACTCAGTTTATACTCCTCCGCCATCTGTAGAATTTTGACCCTAAAGGTTTTGAGACGCCCTGTATGTAACTCCAGAAAGTACAGTACAATTCATAAACAATCTCAAAAAAATCTATTTATCTTCAATAAAATTTAATCAATATAATGAAAAATAAATGTCAAAAACTGACAACAATTTCTATCCTAACAACACAGTTTAACAATTTAAAATTATAGAAAAATAATAATTGTAAAACCCGATGAGAACTAAACAATTTAAAACCTTCCCGTCCCCAAAACAATAAAATCATATGTACAAAGATTTACATTTAAAAATATGAACCTTCCTATGTTAAAAAAAAATCCCCTAAGCAGCAAATTAAAAATATATATATTATATATACAAAATATACATTTAAAAATCAAACCAAAGTTGTAGAAGCTGCTAAGTAAAATCACTGAACTAAAATTCGGTAACTTGACTTGGAAATTCTTCTTGACATACCTTGTAAGAAATGTAAAACAAGTAGTGACGATAGAAAGTGTCCAAAAGATCCTTAATAGCAATAAGAAGGTAGTCTTTTGATAAGTCAGTTATTGAAAGATAAAAAAACTATAAAGTCAGGATTCATTTACAAGATTGTTTTCGAGGTGGTAAACACATTCATCATCAGATCTTCAATTTAAGACCTGGATTGACGACTGCTGTATGATGGTTGCAGCAGCCGGGGAAGGGGGGGGGGTGAAGAATCGTGGCTCACTGATGGTCGCCCATCCAGTGACTAGTCGTGCCTAGTGTTGCTTAACTTCACAGAACTTATGTGCTTAGTGGAAGCCCACCAGACCACGGCCTCCCCCAGATTAATAGATAATTTGATTATTTTTTGTTATGTAAAAAATCCCATTATTTTATCAATACTGTTTTTTTTCATAAATCATAAAAATATCATCAACATGTCTGATCCATAATATCTAAATCTTTAGAAATTTCGGAACAACTGATAATTTGTGTTTCCCATTCATTCAGATAAATATTAGATAACACAGGTGATAGAGGGTTTCCCATTGGTAAACCGTCATATTGGCAATATAATTGGTTATTGAAAATGAATTGGCTATTTTGAACGCATAGGTTTATGGAATTTAAGATTAATATAACAAAAAGAATTTAAGGAAAAAAAATACAAATTTGAAATTGTTTGACCCATGTTTATTGAGTTAAATATCTAAAAGTCTTCATGAATTTAAAATCTCGACCGAATTTACACTTTCACTGAACTGTCAGTCACTGAATTGTCGTTTCCACTAAATTGTTGTAGATCCAAACAGTACTGCCAATCCACAGAGCATTAAGATTCATGTGCAGATACTTATTGGCTTGCCCTCGTATTTAATGGATCTTTGTAGTAACTTTTCGTCAGCATCCTAATGTCTCAATTGTTTAAAGTAAAAAAAAAAAATAAATAAACTGTGGACAGGGAAAATCTGTAATCTACAAGAAAAGATAAGATATGAAATACCGGTAGGTGTCCAGTATTTCATGCCTTATTCTTTCTTAAGAATTAGAGATTTTCTCTCCTTTTCAGCTCATGTTGTCAAAGTCCAAAAAAATTGATGAGGAGAAACCGTATACTGCACTATAATTAAAATAATACTGTCAAACACTAGTTTACCTTGAGTAAGTACTTAAAAAAATTCACTACTGCATTCAAGAAATATGAAAATGTATCTAAAACATCTTATACCTTTCATTGACTCCAGAAGGACATTATCTCATGAACTGTTTCTAGGGGAAGATTTTCATGAATATTGATAATGCTTTAGTATTCACTAAATAGACAAAACATGAAGAGATAAAATGATAGAAAATTTAGTAGAACTTATTCAGACCAATCTTGTACAATAAATAGGGGTGGGGCATCTAATATCTCCTTAAAGTAATTAGCAGTCGAAAATTGGTTGGGCAAATGTTCTGACTTTAATGATTTGAATTAAGACAGCTGTTCTTTCTATCATTCAGGTGGTAACAATCTGAGTGTTCGTGAGGGAAACCCTATCAAGGACATACAGCAATGAGCATACTTGCATCCAGCAAGCAAGCGACTAGAGGATAACAGCAGTGCTAAACACATTTAGCTTCAATTGGAACTTAAGCGGTGATAGTGAGTGAACAACGCATAGCTTACTTTGGCTGTGGGAGCTGATGCTCTACTTGTGCAGTACTTTCATTTCTATTGACTGACTGTCATCAACATTGTACTCTTACTTTGGGCTATGGGAACAATGTTCTGACATTGATGGAGTTGAGACCACTGAATGTATAGGCTGTTACTCATATAAGAGTTTTTAGGGAAGTATCATGCCATAGTCATACTTTTAGGGAGGCATATCTCAAATGTTTTGTCCACTTAGTGTATATCATTGTATTCGTCATTGTTTATAAAACACTTAATAAATTACTCGTAAAATGATAAAAAACTAAAATATTGGTTGATATTTTTTACTTGGTCTTGGCCTAGAACGATCAATCCTCCATTTTGGACAGGGTATCCTTGAGCAATGTCTGTTCCATTTGCTATTGGATCTCCATCAATGTAAATTATCCAGTGGCCATTCCATGATGACCAAACATTACAAAAGTGGTACCATGCTAAGAAAATATCAAAAATTATACAAACAGATATGGATAGATTGGTAGATGAATGGAGGAATGGAAAGAAGTCTTGTATATACATGTGATGTGCCTTGGGGTTTGCCATAAATATTTAAATAGTGGAAAATAAAGATGATATTGTTAATATCTCTTGATTTATTTATGACAGGTGGCTGTAATTAAAGCTCTTCACTTCTTTGTGGGCTGCAGACTGCGTTATTACATGGATAGCGATAAAACTTGTGTACAGGCTATGCAGAGCAAGGGGAAGAGAATTCCAATGGAAAATTTATTAGTGCATATGGACGCCACCAGGGTAAAAAGTGGTCCTGCAAGATCATACACAAACGGTAATAATGCATTACTGGAATGCTATTAGAGGAACGGCATCCAAAATCGGACGATATCCTCATTCTACTGTAGCTCCCGTGTCTCTTTGAATTTCTGCACCATCTTTCATAACCTCTCGCCGTCATGGGTCCTGTATGCAATTCCTTCACATGCCAATATTCTCGTTACAGTATTGCTGCTGTTCTGGTAATAGAGCTTCATCAGGAGCACACGTTCTTTCTTTCCCAAGAGCATGGTGATCTCAAAGACACATTGTACTTTTGAATACTGCATCACTTTTTTCCCCCTGGTGGCAACCATATGCACTAATAACTTTTCCTTTTGGACTTCTCTTCCCCATTCTCTGCATACCCTATACACAAGATTCATCATTATCCATGCAATAATGCGTCTGCAGCCCACGCAGAAGAGGGGAACTATATTGTAACCACCCGGGTAGGTATTTATAAATCATTGTGTAATAAATTTTTAATAGCTTAATTTTTTTAAACCATTAGTTTTTGAATTAAAAAGAAAATAGCAATTTAAATTTTTTAAATCTACTTCTCTCTGTCCTGTCTCACCTTCAGTTGAGAGTGACGTCACCGAAAAAACGTCGCTTATCAGATATAATAGATATACCCTGTTAGCTATCAGATATAATAAATGTACCCTCCACGGTATTATCAGCTTACGATGTACCCAACATCATATCCTTCTGCCGTTAATTTTTTTTTTTTTTTTTTTTTTAATTTTGTCAAATGACTCTTCTATCTGCTGATTTTTTATTATATCGAGGAGAAAATATGAAATATGACTGCAGACAGAAATTTCAACTTTTATACAGAAATTCAAATTATTTCTTCATGCGGACGAAATACAGGGGTGTTTCTAAATTATCTCCCGTATTATACATGTTTTTTTACACAAAAACTATTACAGATTTTAGCGTGATTTTTTTTTATTCACAAAGAAAAACTCAAAAAGTTTCTTAGCATGCCTTAATAAATTTCAATGTGTCCCCCATTTATGGCGTAAAGGATGTCAAAGCGAAACTCTGTTTCCTTCCATGTTCGAGTAGCCTTTTGGTGGGGGTTTAATGCGTGATCGAGTAATCGGACCTTTCTTTTTCTCTGAAGGCACTATTTCTGCTGCAACCTACTTAGACATGCTGGAGAACTACCTGATTCCACAGGTGGATGAACTGCAGCCCAACATAGTCTACCAACAAGATGGAGCACCACCTCACTGGGGTCTGCAGGATAGGCAATGCTTTGATACGAACTTTCCAGGACGATGGATTGGAAGTGTTGAATCAATCCCTTGTTCCCGCTCGCTCACCCGATGCGAATCCTCTGGATTTTTTCTTCTGGGGTTATGTGAAAGACAGAGTGTACAAGACCAATGTTGATGACATTGAAACTCTCAAGAACAGAAAAATTGTAACAATCCCTGAAATTACCCCCGAAATGCTAGCCCGAACATGGGAGGTAATCGAATTTCGCTTCGACATCCTTCACGCCATAAATGGGAGACACATTGAAATTTATTAAGGCAAGCTAAGAAACTTTTTGAGTTTTTTTTTTTGAGTAAAAAAATTCACGTTAAAATCTGTAATAGTTTTTGAGTAATAAAAATGTATAATATGAGAGACAATTTAGAAACACCCTATATAACAGCTTCACTCGTGATGTCACTCTCAACTAAACTTGAGACAGGGTATAGACTTCTTGTGACAAAAATTGATTATAATTATTACATTGTAATATTAGAAGCTTTGAATATAAGGTCTTTTTAAAAGGAATGTTGTTTTTTTATGTTGATGTACTGGAAGCAGTTATTGTAAGAAATGGCAATTGAAGATTTAGCAAAAGATGTTAAAAGATATTACTTCTTCGTCATTAATTGGCCATTGCAGTTTTTTTGGAATTGATGAGATATGAAATAGATATATAATTTTTTGTAGTAAGAGGTGTTTTTTTTCTTTCTAAATATTGATCAATGAAATTATTAATATACCTTTGATATTACCTATAGTCATTAGGAGTGCTTTTAAAATATTAAAAATGCTTCAATGCTCATAAAATTATGTATTTAATATTAAATTAGTGTAAATTGAATTTACAAATTGAGGTTTTCGTGAGTTTCTTCTAATATTAATTATGTAACTGAATTTTTCCATTTGTTATTCTTTGCTGCTGATATATTTTCAAAGAACTCCAAAAACCATTTCATATTTAAAAAAAAACGTTCAGTCAGTCCATTTTAATCTCTTTTAACCAAGTAATTTTAATGAAGAAAACCAAAATCCTGTAATGTGAAAATGATATTTGAAATTTGATTAAAGAAAATCAGAAAATGAAAGCCAATGACATGGTACAAACGAATCGTTTTATTTTAAAGAAATGTATATATTTAAATTGTTAAAAATTGAAAATTACATATTAATAAGCATAGTTTTTAATGAGTTATTTACTCATTGCATTTTGTAGATTTTTTTTTTTTTTGAATAAATCCATTGTGAAAAAAGATGGTTCATTTTATTATCCTTAGTTTTATATATAAGTTTAGTATCAGGGCTTGAAATTCAAATTTTTCGTGGAGGGGAGCATCCCCTCCTATGTTTGTAAATGGAGAGGAGTTAAACTCTTTGGAAGGGAGGCAATAAGTTACGTGTTATGCAAGTGATTTTTCAACATATTGTAATTTAAGTTTTGTACATAAATGTGTTAAGAATAATAAAATAGCAAAAATTCAGTCAAAAAATAAATGTAATAAATTCTTATATTTCAAAAGACAAAAAATTAAATACTACTAAAATATATGAAAACTGATTTTAGTGTGTCTTGGTATTTAGCAATCTCTGGACATGATTTTGAAGCATCTAAACATAATGCTAATCTACGAGCTATCCAATAAATTCCAATTACTTTATTATTTTTTTCTTGATGATACAGCAACGATGACGATTGGAATTAGGAAATTCCATTGGTTCAAACGTTAAATCTCTATGAAAATATTCAACAATACTGATTGATGACAAGTTAAATCCGTAATCTAATGATTTACGGACGGAAAAGTGTGATAGTGTCCAAACTTATATTGAGGAAACTAATATTGTAAGATACAGAGAAAAAAAATATTAATAAATAATCATAAAAACTTTTAATATGATTAAATTCATGGGTGGGGAAACTCCCCTCCTGAAAGTTTTTTTGGGAACGATTTTAAAATTTTGGGCGAGAATCCGCCATCACGCCCTGAATTTCAAGCCCTCAATATTGAAAACATAATTATTATACGGTAAGTAAAATGGTCTCATAAAGTAAAAATAAAGATAGGTAAAAATATGATAAACAAAATATAATCTGATGATGAGACCAGAAAGGTCTTGAAAACATTCATTTTATATATTTTCCAATTATTTTGAACTTTAAAGAAGACTGTTTTTGGAGCATTTGATCCAAGAATTTTCAACAAGAGTCTTTGATTTTCATCTGCTTTTCAAAGTTTGTGACTTGATCTTAACTGAATAAAAATCATCTTGCTGTCTATTGTGATTTATACAGTGATATTCAAAAGCATAAAGAAGATAACTTTAACTTTGCAGTCATTTCTTTTAGTATGTTTTATTTCCTATCTTTATTTCTTTAAGCAATTTGTAATTGATGATTTGTTTAATTTTTAACCAAGGCACAAGTAATTAGCTGTTTTTTAATAAAGTTGTATAATTCAAATCATCATATTAAAATGTTCCCACTTTTTATGAATCAAAACAAAGATTATAGATTACATAACATTTTATCTGAATTGCTTGAAAATTCATTCTTGTAAAAGTTAGTGATTAACAATAAAAAGTAATTTCCTTATAATTTGTCTGAAAAGTTTTTATTTCTCTCTTTATGCTTCAAAATTGGCATGCTTTATTTTAATTACAAGTCTTATAATAAGTATTTTAATCCTAGTTTATTTATAAACTGCATAAACTCAAAAAGGGGGAGGGGGGAATGTTACTTTTTTGAAGTATAGATAGATAAATCACATACCTCCTAGATGGATTTTGTATTCTGCTCTTACAGAAAAATGTTTCAGTTCAAATCCAAAATAGGTTAGATCACGGTGTCCCTCAATATATGCACGGATTTCATTGTCATTCGATTCAACTGCATATGAGAAAATAGTGTTACTTCCTTTGTTCATATGGTTGATTCGCACCCAGAAGCATAAGGTAAACTCGTGCAAATCTATCGGTAACATTGTTGTGAGGACGGCATAAGCTGCCGCAGACTTGGAAAACCGTAATTTATGGTTCATTTTATTTTCACTGGCCTTAGATGTATTGCAGTTCGATGCCAATATAATAATGAAAATCCAAACTATTATGTTCATTTTTTTTTGTTGTTAAAATCTTGAAATTGCAATTCTGAATTTCCTATAACGAAAATGGTTTTTTTCTTTAAGAAAAAGAACATCTTTGATGATTATTCTAATTGTTTTTTACTAAAAAGAAAGTTTTGCTTTATTTAAGATAAGCAAAAATTTTTTAATGATGGGAAATGAAAAATTTGCAACATAAATTCTAAATGAATGAAAATTATGATTCTCAGCAAGTACATGTACTACAATACTTCTTCTACTATTACTACTACTACTACTGTCACTATATTGGTACTAATGACTTTTATTACTGTATTACTATACTTATCGTTATGAGCATAAAACAACTTCATTAAAATTTGCTTTTTATGTAATCCAAAATTTACCTTTGTAAAGAGTTATTTTTTTAAAGATTAAACTATGAACAAACAAACTTTTAAAAGAGCATTTACTTACAATAACTTCGGTCCAGGAAAAATTGTTGTCGAATGGTAATGTTTAGGTGACACACCAAGTTGTTAATAAAGCTTTGACTCTGTTGGTAGCTTTCTTATAAATGTTGTCATCTGTAGGTTGATTGAAGAGGCGATGTGTATTGGCGTTAACTTTCATTTGAGTGCTCATGATTCATGCAGTTGAAAGCATATACGACCATGAGCTATAATTTATGTTCTTTTGCTGAGGGTGGAATTTCTAGGGTCTTCGTTCGTAAAGCCAATTTGATTTAATTATATCTTTCATTTTGTGTTTACCAAATAGAGAATTATAATGAGTGTCAGGTTTTTGGAGTGAAGAAGTATCATAAATGGAAATAATGCACTTGTAGTTAAATTGTTGAAAGTTGCTTGGTAAAACAGTAGAAAAAATTACCAAGATTTTCAAAGTATAATCCACGTTTTATTTTTTATTAATGCTTGCTTTCACATTTAAGATTTAATTCTTCAAATAAATAATTTTTTGGTCTGTGGTTGAAATTTAAAACAAATGCATTTAAATGCAGTAAAAAGAATCAGAAGTGAATATTTAATATATTAGTATTTGGAAATGCTTTTCTTTTTTAATGGTGTAAATTGGCTTTTAGGATTTATGCTCCGTAATATAGTTAATTTCACTCTGCATTTAATATTATCATTTGTTGTTTAATTTTGTTTCAGTGTTGGTGAATTTCTTGTTATAATTATTATTTAAAGAGGAAATAAAGTTGTAAAGATTTAAAAACAAAATCACCATAACAACTGTTTATTGCGTAAGAGTTGGTTGTTTATTTCAAAGCGAATGAACCAGAGGGCAGAGCTGAAATCTTTTGAGTAGGCCATAACTTTTATCTTGATTGGCATAATTATAGCTGAGTTGAAAGTTGATGTGATTTGTTGCTACATTCTTCACTCAAAACACCTGGCAGCTTTTCATTCACAAATTTCTTCCATTGAATTTGTACTTCGATTTTTTTTTTAACTTTTTTTTTTTTTTAATTTTTTTTTTATTTATTTATTTTTTTTTTAAATAATATTAAAAAGAAAAAATTTCCAAAAAGAATAAGAATCGATACTCAATTTTATATGAAGTTTAAAAATAAATGTAAATTTGGTGATCATTACATATTAATAACTATAAATTACATACATTTAATTGAATGATGATCTAAGTTTATGAAATGCATGATTTTAAAAAAGCGTTAATTCGGCTTTTAAAATTTTGATGTTTTCCTGTTATAATTACATTTTCCTTATTTATGACAAGTTCTGACATTTTTAAAATGTGATATATTTTCTCATTACTTATTTGTTTTTTGTAAAATATGTAAAAGCATTCTTAAATTTTTAATGAAAATGTTTTTGTGTTTTTTAATTCTATTGTTATTGTCATTTAGTTTAAATTAAATTACAAAAAAATATTCTTATTTAATTTTATGAAATTCATTATATGAAAATTTCTAATCAGGTCTTTAATATATAAAATTCATACATTTGATTGTTAAATCATTTACCTTCGAGATGTTCCATTTGTTAGAATTCAGATATGTTTATCAGTTTAATAACAGTTCTCTTTTTTATCATATTTTTTTTTTCGTATATGGTTGGGAAACATAAAGAATTTTTAATGAATGCATCATTCACTTTTAAAAGGGCATATCTTAATGATCAGGAGATCAGCAAAAATTGCACCTGTTCCAGGGTGGGGTCATTCTGAAATGTCAGCAGATCCTTTAGTTGGCCATTGGGAAATTAAAGATTAAGACAGATCAATGAGAGAATAGGGAGGGGATAGTAATTAAAAATGCTTAGAATATGACATATGTAAGAAACTTGAATAGTGATGCAATAAACACTTGCGTTACTCAGAAATTGAAAAGAAGGTTCACTAAGAGCTTGGGTTTTTTGGTAGGTGGAGGTGAATTATTAAGTAAAAATACAAATTAACCACAGCTTTTTTTCCTCTTACCTGGTTGCTTTTATGATTATTGTGAAATAGCCATATTTCATTCTAACTTATTTCTGAGAAACATTATTCTGTTTATCTGCCTTGAATTTTTTCCCATAAATTGATTCTGATTTATTTTAATATTAATAGGTTCATTAAAAGTTGTTTGGCTATATGTATGAGGATGGATCATTTATAAACTATACTTTTTTTTTTAATTTGCTGGTTAAGAAATAATCAGGTATATTTCATTTTTCTGCATATTCTCCAGCTTTGTTCTAGAAGGAGAACACATTTTTCCTAGCGTATTGGTAGGTTTTTGATGACGTCATCATAAAACAAAGAAAGTTTTGCAGTAGCCAATTGCTCACAAAGCCCTCTACACCCTCATTATTGTCAAATCATTAGCCCCTAGTTCTTCTTTGATCGACAAAAGAGATGAGAATTGCAGGGCGATAGATCTGGTCTACCTTCCATCTCATTGCCTCCAATTTTGTGAGAGTGAGAGGTGCAGTTTGGGGCTGAACATAGCCATTACGCTGTGAATCAGTAAGTCATGTCTTTTGCGACAATCAGCTAGCCTAACCTTACTCCAGGTTGCAGTAATATGTCGTCACATATCTGTCACCTTCAAGAAGCTCATGAATGGCAAAAATGTTCTGCTTCACAATGCTCATTCGTGGACGGCGATCATGGCTCTCATTTTCAACCTGTTCACTTCATTTCTTAAATTCTTTATGCTAGGCAAACACACGAGCTCTTGACAGTGTTCAGTCTCCGAACTGTGCTGTCAGTCTATGTAAAATTTCCACAGGCTTGACACCTTCATTAGTGAAAAATTTGATTATAATGTGTTGCGCACTCAAAGGGTGAACTTCTTGCTCAGACATCGTGAATGGTACCGTTGGCGGTTCTTTCAACTCCTGACATCCCCACCCACCCCTTCTAGACACAGTCGCCAGTTCCGTTCAAAATTAAGCGTGCAGAAGATAAAGTCTTGTTTATATTTGATCCACTCTCATATTTATCTCTTACAAAGGAATTAGTTTTAAGGTTCAGCAAAATTTAAAAACTACCATACAATCTCGGTTATCTGGACTCTTAATAACTAGACCCTCTATCATCCGGATGACTCTAGTCCTTAATTTACTCTTGTTTTTCTCATGATATGAAATTCTTGAATATGGAGAAATAGTTGCATACATAGGGTGATTAAGTGATGGAATCAAGCTTACTGAAGTCACTAAACGTCTTTTTAGACTTCTAAAATAATCGGTGTTTTCCCCTAGAAAATTTTATCAGGCGAATGGAAAGATAAAATAGTCGTGCGGACAACAATTAAAAACAAATAAATCATTTTGCAGTGTTGTGCAGCTTTTTGTGTATGCAGCCGAAGGGCATGCCCCTTCAGGGAAAAACCATGAATAATAAAGTGCTTCTTTATGTGAACTGAATGTACTATACTGTATTATTAGGAGTCTATTACAATCAATGTAACACTATTGCAACTACACTCTTTTTCATTAAAGAAGTCCAACGAAATGAACCAATCAGAATTTGCTACTTATTGCTTAGTTGCTATGTTCATTGCTCCATGTTCTCGTGGTTTAGAGCTATACACATTTCAATAGAGTACATTAAATGAATTAAAATGGTCAAAATAATATTTGTAAACTTCTTCTAATTTGTTTACTAAGTTTACAATGGTTTAGAGCAGTTTATCACACGGTGAAAGTTTACAATTAGGATTAGCATTAAAACATTAAGCATTAGTTCTATCTCGTAACGTCTCCTGATTCTATTGAAGTACCAGGAGAAAGTAATGAATCATCAGTGCTTGCATCTGATTGGTTTCCACCCTGACTCGAACAAAGGTCAATGGACTTCTTTTATGAAAAAGAGTATAGTAAATATACATTGAAGAGAAAATGAGTGCATTTAAGCAAAAACAAAAGACTAGAAATTTTGAACAGCCTTGAAAGGTGAAAGTGGTGCAAAACTTGACACCATTTATTTGATCGACATTGTATCCATGTGTATGTTTACTATATTTATGTTCATGTATTGCATACAAAAAATAACAAAGAAATAATACAAGTGAAATATTTCTTTATTAAAAATGTTTAAAAGTTTGTGAATGAATTGTTGCCATGTAGGTGTAAAAACTCGTTTATCCAGAATTTTTGATTATCGGTATCATAGGTGCCGACTTGTACGTATTGGGGGGGGGGGGGGGGCCCAACCGGCCCCTTCAAAAATTTGCAGTATCTATCTTATTTTAAAATATTGGGGGGAGGGGGGCAATCCATCCAGAAGAATGCCCAAAATAAGAAAATAAGATAGATACTGCAAATTTTTGGAGGGAGGGGGTGGAAAGTTTCTAAGAGTTCTGTGTAAGTACGGTATTACACTCCATTCTACTGTATTTTGCTTCCTCTGACACTGATAGCAACAACTCTTCACTGGTTGTTGACAGCATAACAAACACGAACGTGTTATATAACAGTGTCAAACATTTAACCAATGAAATGACAATATGACCACACAATTAGGATTTGCACTAGTGTCACCTTCCTACATAATTTAAAATTTTTCTCATCATGCCTTGGGTACATGCATCTTGGCACCTCCAAAACAGGTAGCATAAGTTGGGGGATTACTATTTCGTTTTATCCAAATCATTCATGTAAAATCCAAAAAAACTGAATAACATTTATTAATTTCACTGCTTGGACCTAATTAAATTTTCTTTTTGTTTTAAATATTTACTTTGTGTTAATTATTATTATTATTATTGTTTTTTGTTCTCTTTTTGTGTTTTGGTTTTGTACTTTATGTATTTTCTCGTTCTTCTTTATGTAAATGATATCATCAAGCTTATTTTATTGACATTCTCTCAGTGGCCATTTTTGTAATTCCCTTTATTCTTTTTGTAAATGATGTCATATTTTCTCATGCGTTTTTTTAGGATTAACTGATTATTTTACCATAAATGTACTCTCTCCTTTCTTGGTTATTGCATTTAGGTGAATGATGGCCACAAGATGGCCAAAATGCAAATCCGATTTATGTGTGCGCTTGTTACTTTTGTTATCATTCAATAAAACCATTCTTGCTTTTAAGTTTCAAAATAAACATATAGATAACTGCAATAAATTCAGTAGAAGAAAGTTTATTCAGTCTCTGATCACACGAGTTAAAACTTCTTGTTATTGAACAATGCCTATTGTCCGATATTTCCCCCCACGGGGGGGGGGGGGATATTAATGAAATATACCCTTATCGTTTCTTTTCCTTTGTTACTATTGGGAGGAGATGGGGGAGACAAAACTTTTACTAAGGAGGACTTTGGGACTTACAATACAATTGAGACAATTAATAAACGAGACTGGAGCAATTTAACAAATACAAGACTTATTTCTGGCAAAACCTTTCAATATTTTTCAAAGTAGTTACCTTCTGAGGCTACACACTTGCAGCATTCATACAAATTTTGGAAACATCGTTAAAGTCCTCTGTCTTGACTCTTCCAAATTCGGCTGTAACTTTATTTGATATCCTCTATATTCTCAAATCTGTGTCCTTTCAGGCTCGTTTTCACCTTTGGGAAGAGGGAAAAGTCTAGTGGAGACAAATCTGGGGAATAAGGAGAATGATAAAGCTCCACAATTCAGCTACTGGGTAAGAACTCCTTGACAACAATGCTGTGTGCAGTCTGGCACTAATCGTGCAGTAAGAACAAACTCCCTTTTGCATGAAATTGTGTCCGTACTCAATGGATTCTCTTAATGAGACGTTGCAAAATCTCCCTGTAGTATTCCTTGTTGAGTGTTTGTCCAGGTGGAACAAACTCATTATGGATAATGCCAGTACTGTCAAAGAAAGTGATGAGCATTACTTTTATTCTTGACTTTTGAAACCGGAATTTCTATTTTTGTGGCATTGTTGGGGACTGCTATTCCATGCTCCATTGTTTTTTTTTTCAGAGTCATATTGATAGCACCAGGTTTCATCACCCATCACAATTCAATTCAGAAAGTTCGGGGTGGCATCTGCTGTCACGAGTTATTCCGTGCAAGCATCCACTCTGTTTCCTTTTTGCTCATCTGTTAAGAAATGTGGCACAAACTGAGCACACAGTTTCCTGTAGCTCAAATCTTTTGACAATATTAGGAGAATTATTTCTCTGTTAATGTTTAAGACTTCCATCATTTTCAGGTTCATTCGCCAATCACTTAACAAAAGTTCTCTCACCTTCTCGATCATTTCTTGTGTTTGAACAGTTTTTGGATGTCCCGTGTGCTCGTCATCTTTCAGCTCTTCCCGGCCATCACGAATCTAGCAAACCATTCAAAAACACGTGCACGAGATAGTGCATCATCACTATACACTTGCTTTATCAACTCTTTAAGTTTCTGTAGTGGTTTTTCCAAGTTTAAAACAGAACTTAATGTTTGTTCTTTGTTCCATGTTTAATATTGGAATGTCAACTAATGACCTCGTGCAGTTGAAGCACAAGAATATATAGGCATGTTTAACTTTATTATTGCAACTTATACACGCGGCAACAAGGATAGTTTATAAATTGAAAACACGCATCGTCGTGGTTGCACATGCTTGAACACGTTCAAAATAGTGTCAATCTCATTTATTAATTGTCGAAACTTGTATTTAAATGCTCTTTTATGAAATTAAATTCTCTATATAGAAAATACTAAGAAAGTAACTGTGCTACGAAATGTTTTCTTAAAGTTTTCTTGTGATTCTGTCTTTTTCTTTTACAACTGGTCTAAATGTATCCGTTTTTCTTTTACAACTTTTTTTTTTTTTTTTTTTTTTTTCCAATCTAATGTTATATTTAGATGTCGATCAAGCAACATTTCAGCAAAATTTTTTGAAGTCTTTGAGATGTCATCCCGAATATCCTGAGGTGAGTAGAAAATATATTACATCACTGATAATGCCAATTAATCAAAATCAAAGGTAAATTGTAAAAGTTGATTTTCTGAGCAGTAGTCTGTCGTAAGCATTTATTTAAAAAAAAAAAAAAAAATCTGTTGTGGGCACCATGGGACTCCCTTGTACGAAGCTTTATTGAATGCTTTTTTTTGAGAAATATTTCTCATTATTATTCTTGAGACACGCATTTCCGTCTCTCTCTTTATTGTCTAAAAACTCCAATTTTGAAACAAATTTTGACAACCGTTTTTGTTCATCAAATAGAGTTCTTCAAACTCTAACGTCAAACAATCAAACTCTGACGTCACAAGCTGTGGTCCATGCAAACAAAACTCCATAGACATGAAAGGAAATCTATGGTGGACACCACAAATACACATGTTTGGCCCAGCCAATTGCAATCAGAAGGGGAAGTGCACAAGTAGATGTTACAACAGCTCTAAACACAAAATTTCAACATTCTACGGCTAATCAGTTTTGAGAAACGCGAGACACACACACACACACACACACACAAACACAAAACATATGTACATATGTACAGACTGAAACACGTCAAATGGATTCAGGGATGGTTAAAATGTATATTTCTGTTGAAATCTGAAAACCGAAATTTTTCGCGATTACAATACTTCCTTTACTTTGTACAAGGAAGTAAAAATAACCAATTTGAAAAATCCTTGGAAAAAGAAACATTTATTCATGATCTTAAATGCACAGTGTAATCAAAAAGTTCCAGTATTGCCGGTCGTAAAATATTACAAGTGACGCCATCTCTGCACGACAAATGGGATCATACAGCAGTGACCTCAGGCCTACTCAGGCCATACCCATACAAAGTTTCATTTAGTTTCGATGAATTCATTCAAGTAAAGTGTGTTTGTGTGCTCTTATCATCGTGTGAGACCAGAATTGTTGTACAGTGGAAGGTGGTGGCTGTTGCACAACAATGTCTCTTAAGTCCTTCATTGTGCAGTGGAAGGTGGTGGCTGTTGCACAACAATGTCTCTTAAGTCCTTCATTGTGCAGGAATTTTTGACCAGAACTCAGGTTGTGAACATCGACCACTCCCCGACTTCTCCTGAAGAAATTTGTAATCAAGAGGGCAAAAATCTTGTAATCTTGTACGAGGTGTTCGAGATTGGTCAAGATATAGGGAATGAGGACGTTTGTGTTGAGGTTGACGACTTCAAGGGATTGGTGTGGAAATCGGCAAGCTTTTAATCAGGTCTAAGGAATTGATGACATTAGGCAGAAGCTTAAAGTTAAATTGGGAATTTGGAGATGGACTTGGCTATACCGTGGGTGAGTGCGGAGTGTAGTTGATGATAGGATGGGTGGGGATGTTAGGTTTAGGGACTTTGAAAGGCATTGAGAGTGGGAGAATTTGGGTGGGAAGGATCAGATGACAGAGTTTGAAGGTGTTTGAAATGAAGAGATTTGTTGATGGTGGCATTAATGGGTTTGCGGTATTTGGCAGTGGGTCGGAGAGAAGGGAAATTAAATTGTTGGAAGAAATGAAACTTTGTACCTTGTTGACATAGTATGAATGGTGGAGAATTATAGAGGTCTTTGTCGGTCTTGATGGTGGTTCTTAATAGAGGCAGAAGGTTCAAGTTTGGGGTCCTTGTCTGGTTTGTCCAGGCTTCGTTGAAGACTTTTCATATCAGGGATATGGCGACGGCTTGGGCAGCAGATAAGTCCGAAAGTGGAATTTGCAGAATGGCATATTCAGTGTCACACATTAGAAAGTGAAGATCAGTGGTAAAACAAATGAATAACTAAATAAAGTGGAACATAATAATTGGAATATGGATACAGATTAATCTGAAATTGTTTATTTCTATAATGCTGATCAATTCAACCTATCAGGATGAGCAAGAATGTAAAAGCATCATGCCACACATACTCAATATGTAAGTCAAACAATTTAAGTCTTAAAATTCATCCTAAAAATATTTGGGCTGTGTGTGTTACGTAATTATTTTGCTGGAAAATTTTTTTATAGATGCATCAATGCACAAGATTAAATTGTCTTCAGTGTATCCATCCCAAACTTTGGTGGTTCGATACCACTGATGAGCTGGCCTAATGTTGAGGATGCTGGGGCATAGGCTTTCCAGTTCTTGAAATCCTATGTCATGGGTTTGAATCTAAGGAGGTGGTGGGGGGGGGGGGGGGGCAAATATAAATTAAGAATGGGTGAAACATTTTACACCATTTGCACACATTGAAATAGGCTAGACAGTCGGCATCGTAAACGTCTACCATTTCCCCGTGAATTTCAGCGAGTTTCTTACCTTTTGCTAAAGAAATCTTAGAACAGCTCGCTGTTCTTCCATTGTAGACGATGTGCTAGCGGCAGCCATTTGTAAAACAACTAGTAGCGCACAGTGCGCACGTGCAGGAACAATTCTTGTTATGCTATGTCTGTGCATTTATTCATCATGTACACAGCGACTGTATTTCCCCCATTAAAAAATAGATGGCATTACTTTCAGGTATCCCCTCGTATAATGTAATTATTGTAGTTGGTCTGTTTGCAGTTTCTTTGAAAGGTCAAAAAATTGCATATGCTATAGTATGCAGAAAACGTTTTCTCTCTGATCAGTAAAATAAATTGCATAAAATAAATACAAATTGGATTACTCGCACATTAATTATTCACTGTGCAATCCTCCTTCATATTTCAACTTTTCTTTTGCAGATCAAAAATGAAATTTTAACATGTTTAAATTCATATATAGAAGATTCAAAGAGGTATATTTTTCTTCCAATTAAATTTCTTTGATTTTTTCATCTCTATACATAGTCACAATTATTTTGTACGAGGGGCAGTCGGAACGTTCCTGGAATGACGGTATAGCACCCTAATGGTAGGACATACGGCAATGCTTCCCTAATCTCTTTCAAAGTAGCATGCACACTTGCTCCATCGAATCTGTCATTCTTGGAAGCATCGGTGGAAGGCTTCTTGTGGACTCTTCCGGAGCTCAGCCGTCACATGCAATTTGATACCTTCCATGGTTGCGAAATGTGTGCCCTTGAGCCCATTTTCAGAGTCAGGAACAGCCAAAAGTCACTAGGAGCGAGATCTGGAGAGTACAGTACCTGAAGGAATGTGTTAGCAAGGAACTGCTGCACAACAAGTGATGTGTGGCTCGGTGCGTTATCATGATGCAGAAACCACTGTCCCTGCCACTTGTCACTCCACTTCTTCCGAACCGCATTGTGCAAACTCCGTGAAACTTGCATGTAGAAATGAGGCGTTACAGATACGAAGGGCGAATTCAACAAACTGGGATTTCGAGAAACACACGTTTGAAATTTTTGCTCTACCACTCTTATAAGTTGAGCGCTTTACTTTCAGCCTTTATTTTATACGATTAGGAGGGGCCAAGTGAACAAAAAACTATACCACCTTATTCTTTGCTGCCTGAGAAGTCGAAAAACAAAATAAAAAATAATTTGAACCAACGTTGAGGTCGCCCTTTGTATCCGCAACACCTTAAATGGCCCATAACAGTCTGTCCAGGCAGTACGAACTCATGGTGCATCAAACGACATTGCGACGAACGACCAACACTCATGACTTTTTCAAACAGAACAGTAACATAAAGACACACTGAAACTCGTCAAGCCTTATTGCTCCTGCGAGTAGTGTGCTGTTCTCCCTTCCACAAAATCACTATCTTATTGCTCATTTGCCTCTGTTGGTGAATTTCGGGAACTTTTTGACTGCCCTTCGTATAATGATTAATCTTGTTGTGCAATCAAAATATTCTGAACATTTTGTTTTTGTAATTTTTATGTGTCATAAATTTCAAAAATTATAGCCTAGAATTTTAGATGTAAAACTGTTTAAGTCAAATAATTCAAAGAATAATTAAGACTATTAAGGCGATGCTATTTAAGTTTCTTCTATTGCTTTGGTTCATGTTTCTACAATTATTTGATTTTTTTTTTCTTTTTCTTACTATAATGGTGAACAATTAAGAAAACAGTTCTTTCATGAATGCTATATCATTTTTCATTTATCCATGCACCCCCCCCCCACCTTAAAATAAACAGTGTCACCTACCCTTTGAATTTTGTGTGCCTAGCAGTGATGATTGGCTATTGCATGAATTGCATGTGGCTTTTTTTCTTGCTATTGATCAAGTGAAATATCAACATGGCTACCATCAATCTTCTCCATGTGTACACATGTGCAATAATTTCAAAAGTTAACTTTTTTTTTTTTTTTTTTTTTTTTTTTATGTCTGGAAGATCCGAAAACAATTTAATTGCTAATATTATAACCCTTTTCATGTAACATTTTCCTTGTGGTTATTATATACATATTTTAGACGCTGACTTATTAATATTCAAAATAAGAACTATTTTATCAGAGCAGAAGAGTGCCAATCGGAGTGTTCCGTGACCTTCAGCCAATGACAGCCAGCAAACGTCATATGCTTATGTTTGGATGGGGTGCATAGTTAAATGAAAAATGGTATAATTTAAAAAAAAATATTTAAATACTTTATTCCAAAAAAATGTATATGATTATGAAACTTTTTTTTATCATTTACTAAAAATTGGCTTGCATGAGGTTCAATCTTTCTGTTGAAACCAAGGATTTCATTCTGAAAATACCTTTATGAGATGCAGTATAACTATGAATATTTATAATATTTTCTGATCATGATTTCAGATTGCCTCCTATTTATTTATTTATTTATTTTTGGGGGAAGATAACTGCTAATATTTTGGAGTTGCTGCTTTATGTAATAGCATTGTATTTACCGAGCATATTTAACATTTGTTATTTGTCAGATTGATATATGAAATTTTAGCCTATGTTTTTATTTTTAATTTTCTATAAAATTGCCTAACTTTTAAATGGGACAATTGAAATTAACACGTTTTGTTCTTGTTAATTTGAAATGTTCTTGATATAAAGATTATGTAAAAAAATTAATTCAAAAATTTTGCGGAGTTCGTCTATGTACCTCTGCAGTGACAGTTCTTTCTTCTATTGAGGTTTAAGGAGAATCTGCTGCCAGAGGTTTAAAGCTGCCGAAGGATACCTTCTTTGAAGATGTTGATATTAAACTGTCTTCTCTATTTTAGGATGGAAAACTGCTTTAACCCTATTTCAAAAGTTTAGAAACTTTTTCACAAAAAAACTAAGAAACTGCATGATATTTTTTTTTTTTTTTTACAAAAGTGAACAAAATTATGTAGAAATGACAAACATCTTCCTATAGTACGACATTTTCTCTTTAATATAACACCTAAAGTTAAATATTTGGTACAAATGAGTTTGAACATCATGCAATTAAAATGACCCCCCCCCCTTCTCGTTTCAAAAGTTTAGAAATATGTACTTGTTGTTCAGAATTTTAGAAACATGAGCAGAACAACCGTAAAACAACAAATCAAAAAAATTTTGAACAACAGAGAAAATTTTAAACAAATGTTGACTACTTGAAGTGTAAAAAAATTACATAGTTGGATATCTTTTGAATGTAATGATTCCTCTGCATCTTGCTGGCATGCTCATCACTTTTGATTCAGAAAAGGAAGCAGGGATTTCTGCCCAGCTATGCCTCATAAGCTGACTGGCTTTACTGATGCTTCTTTTTCATGTTCATCCATAAATTCTTGACCTGTTGGGTGAATTTGCTGGCCAGTTCTCCATGATGGAATGTTGTTTCTCTACAAGCATGCTTTCACTTGATGAGTTTTATGGTCACTGGTATTGTCTTGCTGGAACACAATTTCCATTTCTTCTTCCTCAAGGTTTTCCAGAGACGGGATTAGAAAGTTTTCCAAAATTTGTTTATAAACATCTGCACCAGTGGCGGCTCGTCCCCTTAAAATGAAAGCCCTTCCAACATTTTATTATCGCTGTTCTTAATTTTTTATATATTTCTCTAAAAGTCATTATTTTCTTGTTTGTGATACAATACCATTCGAAAGCAAATTTTGTAACTACAGTTGTATTTTGCAATCAGCCTGTTTAGTTTAATAGTCTGTGTGCTATGCGAGCTTAGGTTAGAATGATTAAAATACTCAACATTGGGGCTGCATTCAATTCAGCCCGAACCTAATCACTCAATCCAATGAAGCAATGAGCTAGAAATAGCGCGAAGACCAGTGTCCATGCGCATCTGAAATATAGTTCCCAGAATTATTTATGTATTATGCAATAAACGTACTTGCTTTAAAATATTTTACCTACTATTATTTATAGTTAACAATTTACAACAAACTAATCACTTTTAATAGCCTATTCATACTTTTTATGGTAGTGGGGATAACGCGTGATTTACATGGATTTTGGGCTGCAATCTTCGCAGCCCCAAATGACGTTGCTGAAGGTGTTAGTTTTTCAGTATTTTCAGTGACCAATCAAATCGTGGCTAATTATATTTAGTTGACCTAACAAAATTTTTCCTGTTGCGACCACATGTTGTGCTTATCGAAAGTAAATATTCTGCAGATTTTTTTTTCTACTTAATAATAGCTTTAATATTATTTAAATTAGTACTATATTTAAATAGTGTTGCTATTTATTAATACTTATTTAAAGAAATGAACGATAAGATAAATTCTATCAAATATTTGTAAAATATAAAAGATCACTATTTAACATAAGCTCACCTATTATTATTATTATTATTATTATTATTACTATTACTATTACTATTACTAATCCTTTTTATAAGCTTCTTGTTAATTACCATAAATTTTTTAATAAGATAGACGTGTTCTCCATGCAAACCCCTAGGCATAATATATTTGGTTAGATTTCACGGTATCTCCTCTTTGGGTCTGTTTGTATAATATTTATTTTATGTTCTTTTTTTGTTTTTTTATATTTATTTATTTAACAAATTTAATGCTATGATTAGAAATGCTAGAAAGAAATATTTTCTTACACAAATAGAAACCAATAAGGTTGATTTATGGAAATTGGCTGATGAAATTGTTGGCAAAAAAGATCACTGTAGAAATAATGTTAATATTCATTCGCAATCTATGGCTACTACCAATGATTTTAATGAGTTTTTCTCAGTCGGAATAGCTGAGGTTGCGAAGGATATTTCTCAAAATGATGATCAATTTAGATTGTTTGATAAAAGAGTGATAGGGAATATTTTATTATCTGATTTTACAGGAAATGAAGTTATTGTAGCAGCAGCTAAAGTTCCATTTAGATCCTCTCCTGGACTTGATGGTATTTCACCAAAGATTTTATATTCACTTGTTGATATTGTAGCTCTGCTATTGGTTTTTATTTACAACTTAAGCATTGTACAGGGGATTTTTCCCGTATTATGGAAACAGACAAAAATTGTTCCTATTTTCAAAGCTGGAGATAGACGTAATCCCTCAAATTGTAGGCCTATTTCATTAATTAATATTTTTGCTAAAATTTTTGAAAGGCTGATTTATGAGAGAATGGCTAAATTTTTTGATGTAAATAAAGTTATTGTTGATAATCAATTTGGATTTCGTAAAGCTAAAAATACTGAGAAATGCTTAATTAGCTTATGGAATTCCATCTTGAGGGAAAATGATCAAGATAAAACTGTGGTTCTTTTATTGTTAGATCTTTTTAAAGCTTTTGATATGGTAGATCCAAATATCTTATTAATAAAGCGTGAGCACTATGGTATCAGGGGCAAGCTATTGCAGTGGTTTAACAGTTATTTATTTGAAAGACCTTGTGTCACCTTTTTTAGGGTGTTTCTTCTCAACAAGCTGTTAGATCTCTGGGAGTCCCACAGGGCTCAGTTTTAGGACCATTGTTATTCTTGATAATGATTAATGATTTATCTGTGATTGAACCGAACTGTCCTGTTTTTTTATTTGCTGATGATACTAGTGCTTTAACTTCCTCTGGTTCACCTGAACGTGCTATTTTAAATATGCAACTTTTTTTGAATAAACTGAAGATCTGGATGGATATTAATAAGTTAAAAGTTAATGTTAAAAAAACTAAATGTTTATTTATTTGTCCTAGAAAACATGTTTTAATCGAAAATTTGATTTATGAAGGCGTAAATATTGATTATGTCGATAATTTTCAACTTTTGGGTGTGATGATCCAAAAAGATCTCAAATGGGTTTCGCATGTGAATTCTGTTGTGGGAAAGATAATCAAAATTATATATCAGATGTGGCGGCTTAAACCTTTTTTGAATGAAAAGTATATGAAACGTATTTATTGTACTTATTTGCAACCACATTTGATATATGCTTTGCCACTATGGGGAAATTGTGGTTTAGGGCCTCGTGATAGACTACTAAAATTACAAAAATGGGCTCTTAGAATTGCTTGTGGCATTCAGAGGTGTGATCATGTCTCTGATAAATTTTATGAATTGGGAATTTTAAAAATTTTTGATCTTTTTAAATATCGTTCTCTTGTGTTTTTGAATTCTTTAGTTTTATCCAATGATTGTAATTTTAATTTTAAAAATGGGAGAACAGGTTATGTTTTAGAAACTCGATATTGTAAGAAGAACTCTACGAAACTCTCATTCTTTCATTTTATTAATAATCTTTTTATTGATTTGCCTAATGATATTAGAAAAATTGTTGGATCTACTAATTTTTTAAAGAGTTTACATGAATTTTTTTATTCTTAGTTTTTGATTTTTTTGTAATTTTAATCTTTTGACCTTTTGTAATTTTTTTTTTACTTTTGTATTTTGATTGTTGTTTTAACTTTTGGTGTAGACGACATGAAAAAAAGCCCGAGGCTTATTGCTGTCTTATTTTAAATAAATAAATTTATTTTATTATTTTTTTTTTGTCACTGTTTGGTCTTGATTGATTCGGCTTTTCTTTTACTGTGATTTTATTTTGTTGATTATGCATTTTGGTTGTTTTTTGTTTTTTTTTTTCCATTTTATATGTATTTTTATTAACCCCGTTTTGGGCTGTAGCCTGTTGGGGGGCAAGAGGGGTTTGGCCCTCTGGAATATCTGGTGGGTTTTCCCTGCAGTTGTCACAATTATTATTATTATTATACTCCAGTGTTCTCCCCAGAAAATTTTATCAGGTGGGCGGTAAGCTAAAATAACCGGGCGGACAAAAATTAAAAACAAAAACAAATAAAATATTATGCAGTGTTGTGCAGTTTTTTGTGTATTCTTCAGCCGGGTGGCACGCCCGTTAAAAAGGGCCTGGGGAGAACCCTGTACTCAAACGTCTGACTGCTTTCTGTCATGATATAAAAGTTAATATTCTTCTCTATAAAGCTTTCGTCATACATAAACTTCTCTATTGTGCTTCGGTGTGGTTTGATGCAATATGCAGGCTCTTGGAATGATTCAAAGCAAATTTAACAGCTTCGCCAAATTTCTTAAATTTAGGTTTAAAGTCTTCGACGCTAAGCGAAATAGTAAATTATTTGATATTCAGAATATTCTGAGGGTTGGGGCATAAGTCATGGCAACTATTTTTTTTTCTTGTAAATAGGTGAACGGATCACAAACGTATATGTGTCGTGTGGAAGTTCTGCAGGCTTAGTGTGTATGCAGAACAACAGATGGCTCTGTGATAGCTGGTAGTAGCGCAGCGAGGGCTGTGAAATCAGTCAGTTGGTGAGTGTCGTGCGAGATGGAAGTAACCAGTGTTGAGCAGCGCGCTTAAATCAAAATAGCTGTTCTCCGAGGGAGAAATACGATGGAATGTCACAGTGAATTAGTGGAAGCCCTTGGGAATAATGCCCTACCATACCGTACAGTAGCACGGTGGGTAGGAAAGTTTCAGCAAGGACGTGTGTCAACCAGTGATGAGCAACCGTGAAGGCCATATTGCCCTGTATACTACCGTAATAAATTAGTGTGTTAAGATATGTCAGTGCTTTTCATTGTCCACACATGTAGTTAACACCTTGTCCTTTCGTCTGTATGTGTCACATTTTCCAACCGGACTGGTATCTTCAAGAAAAAAAATAGTTGCCATGACTTTTGCCTCAACCTTCGTATTAGCATAAGCCTTTTTAATATTCTAGCTAAACATTTTCCGATAAGATTTGCACGCCTGAGATCGTAGCTGATCTCAGGGTGACTGAATTTAAACGCTTCCGTTCAGGTTTTAATTTTAAACACTTATTTAAATGGAGAACTTGCCTTAACTGTCTCGATCCACTCGAGAAACTATTAATCAATTTCTCAGCCAATTTTAACGAAATTAATTTAATTGAGTATAAGGACAAAACATTGCCCTTGTTTGATTAATTTTTTTTATTTTATTTTATTTATTTATTTATTTTTTTTCTTCAGCTTTTTTTTTGGTCTCATCTTTTCATTATTATTATTAATTTTTTTTAAAATTTTTGTTACATGTTTTGCTCATTAACCTGTTTTGGGCTTCGGCCTGTTGGGGCAACATGGGACCTCTCCCTCTGGTTTATCTGGCGGGATTCTCCCCGTTGTTGTTACATTATTAAAAATTAAAAAATTATCATCACATGAATTTTTGTATTGTTTGTGTTTTTTATATTAAAACAAAAATTTAAATTAAAAAAAAAAATTATAATGGCTTCGAAATGGATCAAACGTTGAGCTCTTTTAAATTTGTAAACGCAGCATATTTTAGATGGCAAGAATATTGTTAATTATATTGGTAGTGTATTTGTTGCTGATCAAGTAATGTTATCAATGATGCTTGCAGTTTAGAGACAGTTTTTAGTTTTTAGTAGTTACATGTATTTGTTGTAATTTATCCAGTGAATTTATCTTATTGTCCCATACAAGCCATATATGAGGCTTCGGGATAATTCGTTGTAATGTAGATGTTTTAGTTCTTTTAATAAAAATAATAAATAATTATTGAAATTATTATTATTATTATTATTATATAAGCATATAATTTTTAATTTATACTAATAATAATACTAGTTAATAATAATAATAACGTTTGGTTAGTTTATATAGAATACAGCCCTCCCCCCCCATTACAAATTCTTACGAGCCGCCACTGCACTAACAGTTTCTTTGGCGATGCACAGTTCCAACTGAGGAATGTAACCCCATATCATGACCTTCTGAGAAAATTTCACTGTTATTGTATTCTTTTTCTTGAACACTATACACTACATCCCTGGCCACTAACGTCGAGACAAAAGGTGCTTTCGCTACCTCTTATGACTTTCCTCCAGTCATCAGGGTACCAATGCTCATGTTGTTTCACCCACTTGACTCATTCACTCCATTGTTTTTGAGTTAGCTGAGGGTCATTTTTTTATTTTTATTTTTAGGGGCCATCCATAAATTACATCACACGAATTTCATGATTTTTGGGGGCCCCCCCCCCCATCCTTGTCACAGGTGGTCACATTTGTGTGAGCCCCTTCCCCTGGTGTGACATCACATATTTTGCAATTTTAAATTTAGAAATTATCAAATAAAACAGCACTTCCAAAATTTTTTATATACTAGCTGAGATGCCTGTCTCTGCCGAGCTTTTCAAGGCAAAATAAAGCTTCTTCGCTGACGTATAAATATCTATCAACTCTAGGTATATAGCAATGTTGTTTAAGGTTTGATCCTGAGATTTGTTAATTGTCATTGTATAAGCTGGGCGAACGGGAAATTGTCGACGTTTGAACTCTACAAAATGATCAGTCGCTTGTAACGGTATTCTTGGTATTAAAACGAATTGCTTGCGTTATCCCCGCTGAGAATTTCAGCTTGTATTGAACCTGATTATTCGGAATTGGCTGTTGTATTGTTTAATACCCAAAACGTTCAACCTAATGACTGGCGACCCTACAATTTACCGACAACTTCGGACCTTGCTGTGGTTTTACCTGGTGATATTATTTTGCGCCAGCCACAGAAAGAAGAGTTCGTCGGATTTTAGAAAATCACCCATGGTATGATCCTCGAGGATCTGCACTATGTGCTTATGTTTCCATACGGAATGCAAGGGTAGCATATTTCTGTGCAGTCCAAGAACAGCGCTCATATCAAACGTGTTACATACCCCAGTTTTATGCTTACGATCTTCAAATTCGTCACGTAAATGTTTAAGGTCGGCGAAGGCGGACATATATAATAAAAATCATACCTTCCCGTCTTCCCCGAGCTTGTCAAGGCAAAACGAAGACAGGAAACAAAGTTGTTTCTGTTTAAAAAAGTGTATTCTGAAGATTCGAACCCACAGTATGAAGGTTGTCGAACACGCCATGTAACCAAAGCGCCAAAGTAGCATTCAAAAATGTAAGTAATTTTTTTTTATTACAAAGGTGTTGTGCCCGGCGCAACCGAGCACAGGCAATAAGCAACATTAAACATGCATAGATTATACGAAAAGAAATATATTTAGTAACTCGCATGTCCAGGATGTGCCATTCCATAGCAATTCTGCATGTTGGGATTGAATGGGGGTATTACAGGTTGAAGTTAATTTAGATCCAGGCCTAGCTTGAACATTGAATGTGCTGCTCGCCCGACCATTAATTGAAGTGCTGCAATTCCACTCGTTGCCGTTGCCAGGGCAATTTTGCCTCCCAATCGGACAGTCGCCAGCACCTTTTCTAGCAAAAATGTTTTACCGGTTTCACCAGGACTGTCCAAGAACATAGTCTCCTTTCTGGCGTCTCACTGCATAGCGCATTTAATATGTGATTGTACAATCAGGTATTATTCATTTAAGAACGATATTTGATCCACTTAATCTTGGAATCTTGCCCGAAGGTATGCAGTCTCCAGCGATACCAGTGGATTTGAATCCTGGAATGCTTCAACTTCTTGATCAATGAACTGATGCAATTGAGGCATCCCTGGATAATCCAATCTCCAGCCTTAGAGCTTTTGAAACCTCCTGGAAAGTATTTTGCAATACACCAAGAACTCTTCGAAGATCTTCAAATGTTTTTTGGACCACGAACATAGCATAGCAATCGATGGTATCGACTTCCATACTCCGTTGGATTCGCATAGACTTCTTCGACTTCCGAGATTGTCTGAAATTTTCACTTCGTCAATGCTATTACCTTATTCATTAGGAATCGTTAATCACACTGTTTACTAATTGTTATTACACGTATCAAACAATTATCAAGCTATTTTTCGAATCTCCCACACGTAGAATTGAAGTAGATAATTAGTGTTATATTGTTAAAAAGAAAGGAGATTTTTATTCGTTTTCTTTTGTTGTGTCATTTAATTTGTTAGCATTAAAGCCTGTTGTATGAAGGGTACCACAACAGTCGAAACTGTAAATTTTATTTTAATTTAAGGCAAGTAATTTTTTTTTATTATGACCTATTGCTGCAGAAACTTTGCTTTGCATGAGATATACACTGTTGGTCTGCGCATATTGTTGCTCATGCATTCATGACGGACGGATCAAGCAAAATATATATAAAATAAATTTACAACAAAATTTAAAATTTAAAATTTTTTTCATAAAATCAACAATAAATCAAACATTTTAGTAAATTTACAAAATATAACAAATCAAATGAAAGACCAAAATTTAATCATCTTGTGTCCATGGACTTTGAACCCATTCCTTTATATTATTTATGACTGGCATAGCAGTCACTTCTTTCTCGATTTAGATAATGTTAGGAACCTTCGATGTATCAAAATCTTCTTCATTCAACCATATAGCATCGTCATCATTTATCAAACAAAGAACTTCCCTGGCACGTGCCAAAGGCGGCCGACACGCTGACCTAAAGGTACAGCGAGCGTAAACTTGCGTGGCCGCCATGTGCCAAAAAGTGATGCAAACAAATTTAAACTTATAATATTATTATATTGATAGAGTTGGTAATATTTTAAAGTTTTTCGTTAGAGTTGAAGTTTAGAGTTTTAATACTTTAGATTTATACATATGATGTCATAAAGCTTATGACTTGCCCCCCCCCCTTGTCACAAGGTGTCACACGTTGTTGACCCCCCCCCCCCTTTATCGTGTGTCGTAATTTATGGATGGCCCCTTATTGTTTTCTTTGGCCCAATTCAGCTGCTCTTTGCCAAGCAGTGGTTTTTGATATCTGCTTTCGAAGATTTCTGGATCAAAGAACATTCTTGACTGATGATGATGCAAGCCTGTTTTTTTTTTTCCACAAAAGGTCCCAATTTTTTCAAATCAAATTTGTTGGATTTTTGCAGCCTCCCAGTTTGATGATTTGCATCTTCATTCTCTTCACATACATGTTTCAGGCACTTTGAAACAGCTGATTTATAACAGTTGTTTTGCAATTTTGGAAATTGTCTTCCCTGATTCCTTAAGCACAACAGCATTTTCTTTTCAACGTTTAATTGTGTTGCTTTACCCATTGTGGAGTGCTGTGTTAAGTGAAAGTCTACCTTTATACGCAGTCGTTAAATTTAATAGGCTAATTAGGTAACATTTCTAAACTTTTGAAATGAGGGGTGATTTCAACACCATGATATCAAACATATTTGTATCAAATATTAATCTTTATGCATCATATTAAAGAGAAAATGTCGAACTATGCAACATTTTTGCATAACGTAAGTTCAGCTTTGTGAAAAAAAATATCTATGTGATACACCGTTCTTTTGTGAAAAAGTTTCTAAACTTTTGAAATGGGGTTGTATTTCTCAAATTCTTCCCTCCCCACAATCTAAGTGACTGTGTAGTACAAATAGTCATTCTTCCCCTGTTTCTTCTTCAGATTCTTTTGCCATCTCTAGGAGATTAGTAACCCAACCATTCAAAATGCCTAGAGAACAACTTGCAATGGTGTTGCTATGCCTGGGTTGATATTCTTCATGCAGGCCTCATGGCAGAGCATTGCATGAATTTCAGTGAAAAATCATTAGTAATACAGTAGTAAATGCATGTAGATCAGTGGAGGCTTTGAAATGAAAAGATGTGAACAGACTGTGACATTAAGGAAGATTGTGTAATAAGCAGATCAAGGATAATGTAATTGTTCCTGATTTCCAAACTAAAGAAAAGAATATAGCAGAAGATTGGGAAAGATAAAATTGAAAAGAGGTATTTTGGGTTTTGTGACTAAAGGTATTTGTTTGTATTTATTCTTTTTCATAGGTTTTTTTACTCCCTCAGTTACACTCAGACAAAGCAGTCATGTTTAAGGTAACTTTTTTAATAAAAACATTTAAATTCATCTAATAATAAGTGAAATACTATTAAATTATTTTACAGGGCTATTGTAAAGGATTCATTCGATTTCAAAATACTATATTTTCTAAATTATTACAATACACATGCAGATATAATCAGTACATGAAAGGAATCAAAAACTCACCAAGTTTGCATTGTAATTCACCACTTGGTAGCACAAGTGCAGTGTCTTTACAAAATGGCGACAAAGCAGGAAGAGAGTATTTGTTGTTGAAATATGCGAGATGCCATCTGTTATTGCAGTGCAGCGTGCATTCAAAAGAGTACAGAAAAGAACTACCATAGTAAACACAGCATTTTGCGGTGGTATCGTCATTTCAGGGACGTGGAAACTGGTTGTCTGTGTAAACGCAAAAGCAGCAGTTGACCAAGTGTTTCAGCTGGAACAGTAAAGAGAGAGTGTACATGTGTCATGTGACCAGAAGGGCACACATAAAACTTTCATAGAGTGTGAGGAAAACTTTGTGAGTTTAATGTTATTTTTGTATATCATTTATATTTGTATGTGTAATATTTTGGAAAATGCAGCATTTTGAACTGAAATGAATCATTTATAGTAGCCCTGTATAATGTAAACTTATACTATATAAAGCAGAATCCTACTTTTCTGACTTAGATAATTTTGTTTTTTGATTTATCTAAAGGTAGCCATTACAGTAACTTTTTATTAAAAACTTCAGAATTAGAGGAAGGTTTAAAATATCCAGAAAATTATGGTTTACTAATTTCATGTTATCATACCTGCCACTGCTTACTATTTATTACCTTTTTATTTTTTATTTTATTTTTTTTATTTATTTATTTATTTATTTATTTATTTATTTATTTATTTATTTATTTATTTATTTACTCTTTTTATCACTATTACCTACTTTGTTTTAGTTTATTAGCAATATGTTTCCCCTTGGGCCTCCTCTTGTTTCATTTGCCCATTTTTTAACTTTTGTCCATGAGCCTTTTTGATTTGTTCTTTAATTTTTACCATATACAACCTCTGACAATTGAGTTCGGTGAATGAGTTCACGCAACAAAATGCAAAACAGATAGAGCCACATTTACTTTATTGTCCTTCGAAATAATCACCCTGGAAGGCAATACACTTTTGGGATCGGGTGTATAAGTCCTGGAAGCTCTTTAGGGATGGCTTTAAGTTCACGTGTCACATTTGCTTGAATGTCTGGAATGTCCGCAAATCTGTGTCCCTTTAAGGCCCATTTCAGACATGGGAACAAGAAAAAGTCTGCTGGTGCCAAGTCTGGTGAATAAGGTGGATGAGCTATGGATACGACCCCTTTGTTGGCCAGAAACTGTTGCACGATTACGGCAGTGTTCCTCTTTGATCCATTATCCACAGTTACGTGCGCACGCTACACCTTCAACTGAAGAAACGAGCATCTGCTAAACCATTGCACGCACAAACGTGACCTGTCTCAACTTGCTTAAACAATGACTGGGCTTGTATTCACATGCATTGTTACTCGCGTAAAGCTCACACAGATTAGGGTGTGACGTCATTCACCAAACTTAATTGTCAGAGGTTGTATAATATTCCTTTCACTTAACCAATGGGAGATACAGTAATCCTTTGTCTATCACAGGGTTAGGTTCCAGAATCCCCCACGATAGGAGAAAATCTGAGAAGTCTCGTATTTATTTTATTATTTATATACAGTGCTCCCTCTATATAACGGGATTCTACATAATGCCAAATTTGTAATTGCAAGTCCATATAACAAAGTTTTTTCCGGAAAATAAAAACTGCAGACATGAGTGAGTTTGCAATTTTTATTTTCCGGAAATAAAACTTCGTTATATGGACTTGCAATTATGTAGAGTTATAAATTTGGGAAAAGTTTATAAGAGTGTGGGGAGGGTTTATAAAGCCTTAATATATATATATATATATATAAATAATATACATACATATACTCGATAAAGGGCAGGGGATGAGATTTTTTCACCGTATTTTTTTTTTGCTAAACCCACATTTTACAGGATGCTCTACAACTTTCTAAATAACACATGGGGTCTAACCCCTACCCCTACAAAATTAAAATTTTCAAAATTTACCCCTTCCCCCCAGGGACGCGAAATGTTTTTATTCTGAATTAGGGGACATTAAAACCAAATAATCAATATTCATTTTCCCCCCAATCTGTTCCCCTTGAGTCGTTATTTGGACCTAAAGATGGGACATCAATTATGAAACACCCTGTATACTCCTATTAATCCCGGGCCCTGGTTTGACTGAACAATTTAGAACCATGGTAACTACGCCCCTGTTTGGACTACAACCATGATCTCAAAAATATTAATGTGGCATTTAACCTCCTTTTGGTTTTATTATGGCCTCTACTCTCCGAGGAAGGCTTTCCACCAGACTGCAGTCATAGTTTCAGGGATTTTCTTCCATTATTCTCAGGAATGTTGATGAGTCTAATCACAGATGTTGGAGATGTGGCCTAATCTATAGTTGTTGCTCCAATTCATCAAGCAGGTGTTGCTTGGATTTATATTGTGGCTATATAAGTACAGTCCATTGCTTCCAACCCCACCTATACACACATCTTTTTTCGTGACATGGCGCATTTTCACATGGTACAGGATTGGTACAGTCATCAAAGGGAAATAATCCACACTTGAATTTTACTCTAAGTTTTACCGTTTCAATATTAATTTATTTTTAATAATTTAATATTACATTTAGAGTTAACATTATTAAGATTATTAAATTTAAATAATTATAATTGAAAAAGCTATTAAAACAACACATTAGCATGAAATGTAATATTAAGTATTAAACTCGTGTGGATTATTTCCTTTGGTTGACTGTACAATCTCAAACTGTTACCACAACATTGGAACCATCCAAAATGTCAAGATAACTTGCAAATGTCGTAGTTCCTGCTCCTAGAACAAGTTAGCCCAATCCAGATCCTGAAAATTGACCTCATGTCATGACACTGCCTCTTCTGAACTTCATACTGGGCACCAAAAGATGCATTGCAAAAAATACCTTGGCTGATTTTTAAATAAAACTTGACCTCTTCCCTTAAGCCTAAAATTTTTTTTGGGATTTCTATCAAGAACTGTTGTCACTTACAAAGTCATGGCAAATGTTGTTGTTATACAAACATTTCATAATATACATATAAAAATACACGACGTACTTTACCAATTGTAAAGTACTTTTTTACTTTTAATAATTGTCCTGTTCTTATTGTGCTGGGCATGTTGCCATTTGGATGCAAAATAAACCTTAAACGTGAGTGCTTCAAATTTTTAACAAGGGAAGAAAATGAGCCAAAAATAGTGATACGGTATGCTAAGTTTATTAAGCCTGACACTTTTTTATCTCTACTGTAATACATTACAACTGTTCAATTATTTTTTTTTTTTTCTATATCTTCTGTAAAAAATTATCTAAGGAAAAAAAAAAAAACTTCATTATTTCATTGTGCACATCATAAGATTAATCTTATTTGTTAATGTTTGTAAAAGGTTATATGCAAAGGAATAACCCTATAATAGCAGACATTTTTGAGAATTTTGTGCTTTCTTGTGGATTTTGGTCCTGAAAATTGGGATTCTATTTCTATTACTTTCTTCAAAAAATTTATATTATAAAAAAATTTAAAAAAATGCCTTACAAATAGTATGAGCTATATAATTTTTTTCCTCAATTAAATCAGTTCTCGTGGTCCCAAACAAGAATCTTTGATGAGGCTTTTACTTAGGATTGAAGAATTGCAGGCGAGTATTATATTTAAAATTCACTGTGTTATATAAGCTTTTTGTAAGATTTATATTTTTACTGAATGTATAGACATAAGTTAGAATTGATACATCATCACATAAACATAAGTATCTGGGCAACCCTACAAAGGAGTGGAACTAATCGTTCCATCTTCTTCTTGATGCTCTAATCACCAATTATCCATTTACATACTGTTTCTGTTTTAACAATTACCATAAACCTCTATCGCCTCCTCCTCCTCCTCATCACACGTTTCCCACAAACTACATTCTTCCATTTCCAATTGACTGTCAAAATGTAAAGGCAGTGGCTACCTATAGTGCAACCTTGTACGCCTTCCGTTCAATACAAAGGAAGTGGCTAGCTATACCGCCATCTACCAACAGTTTCCGATTCCAAACTTTCTCTAATTTCGAAACAAGCAATATGGCAGATTCCCATCGCTTAGTGGAAAAATGCGACGTTTTAAACAATTTTATCTTAGCTTCAAGCAGCTAATATGGGAGAGAATGAATATTGTTAATTGGGAAAAACTTTACCATCTTCCCTATCTGGTTAAATTGAACTATCTGACCACGACGCAATACTAGCTGACACTTCTACAATACTAGTACGTGGACGCTAACGCTTCGCTCACGGCGACCCCGAATTATAAACATACCCCCAACATATTTGGTTACAGGGGGCAGTTGGTTTCCCCTCGGCTGGTTACAGGGGCAGTTGGTTTCCCCTTCTACAATACTAGTACGCGGACGCCATCGCTTCGCTCACGGCGACGTCGATTTAT
>JAHWFO010043799.1:1827329-1864588 GCA_023313115.1 Rhysida immarginata
GCATAGTCGTCCACATGATTGTGAAAACATCACATGCGGGTGCGGAATCCACATGCGTAGCGTCCGCACGGAGCATCCGCATGAGTGTGAAATGAGCCTTAGTCCCTCTGACTGATTCACCAGTTTCCGTAGTATTTTCTCATAACCTTGTTCCTCCCTTTCCACAGGTGCCTGGTCCAAAAATAAAAATTTGGAGAAAACTCCTTATCGTTTTGTTTATTTTTGAGAGCAACTGAAATTCAACTCATTCTATCGACGATATCTTTTGGAATTTTCATGATACTTGCTTGGACTTTTTATACATTTGGCTAATAAATTATGCAAAAGATATATCGATAACGTTTGCGCATGCGCAGTTACACATTATTTAGTAAAAATACTCATATTACATCAAATATTTAATATTTTAATATTCTGATTGCAGGGTGTTATCTCTACTGTAGTTTGTCAAATTTCCTGAAAATGGCATTGCAAACAAAGTACTTTATTTCGATTTTTTTTATTATTTTTATTTTTATTTTTATAAGAAACCTTTATATCTCCATGATAATATGTGCTATTCTCATACAAATGAACACAGATAAGTAAAAGAAGTCTCATAATCATATGATACAGCTACAATGCATTTCAAGCATTATTTTTTACTGGGTGATCCCAAACATTATTTTTTTTGTTCTATTTGTTGCTGGTTCCCTATTTGCCTTAGGATAATACCTTTGCTGAAATGTATGAGGTGTAGCATGCTCTTTACACTCCTAAAGTTTCAGGATAATTCGTCAAGTGTTTTTCTAGATATTCGACAAAACGTCTAAAATCAAAAGGTGTTCATATTATTTTGTCAAGCTCTTGTATGTATAAAGGTACATAAAATCCCTGACAAAGCATGGAATAATGTGAAACTAGTCGGAAATTCTGCAAAGTCTCTATCAAGTTCATTGGCAGAAATAATATAAAGTATTCTCTTCTCAATAATTATATCTTTTTTCCTCTTTTTGCATGTCTGGTATCAAACAGGAAGCAAATCACCCTTATCATTCATGTCCCAGCTACTCAATAAAGATTCAAACTTCTCTTTTATTATTTCTTTTTTGTTTGAATATTGGTACTTAAGAAGTTCTTGGAAGGTTAATGATTTACACACATTAATAAGAACCGTATATGAGCTTGCTTTATTTACACCTGCAAAAGGTCCTGATGCCTGCATAAGTTGGTCAAATTTCATTTGAGACTTTAATGCAATGGGATTCATTATTCTATAAAATAATTACCAGTAGTTAAATCATAGTACTAATTTACACTTTAACTGATCTAGTCAGGCCCTTCATGAACTATCCACTTATTTCAGAAAAAGGAAAACAAAAAAAAAAACCACTTTCGACAATTTTAATTCTAACACATGTATGTACATTTCGACTGTCTTCATCAGCATGAAAAAATTATAGAAACCGAGGAAAAAAGTACAGAAAAAGAATGGTTTATAAGCGTCTTCCTTACCCAACATAGTAATGCACAGATGCAGACTGGTTTTATTATAACTCTGCACAAAAGGGAGTCAATAGACACCGAATGTTGTTACATAATTAAGAAACTCTAGAGCACATAAAAAGTGCTCGTAAATATTTATTCTTTACTTGTTGACTTGTATTCTAGTGTTAAACTTTACTTGTACCTTATCCTTAGCAATACTTACCAAGTTTTTCTTTTTCTTCTATCCTTCCCATATAATAAAAGAACCATAATTTGAGTTTATCTTAAAAACTTTATTCCTCATTGTACATCTTTTGCATAACAAAATGTTTATTCAATTGATTTAAAATATTATTGATTATACACTATCTACCAGGAAAGTAATTGGTCACCTAGACAAAATGTTAGCAGCAGCAATATGATACTTGGCATTCTTATCTTGGAAGTAACAGGGATCCATTCTGTAATAACGCCACTTTGTAGGCAGCATTTCATTGTCCAGAATGTTACAGTATGTATGTGAATTCACGTTACCACAAATAACTACCAGTGGTCCAACACAATAGTACATGAAACATATCACTGTGTAAGTCCATTAATCTGCTGTCAGAAAGTACCCAATTACTTCTTGGTAGATAGCATATATGTTGAAAGTTTGTTCTATATTTTTAAAAACATATTTTAACTTTCATTTAGCCTCCAATAATGTCTTTGCTTTTAGAAAAACTGGCTACCTTTCCATATGATGACCAGTAAGTACATCTATGAAAATCAATTCCTTTCTGTTTTCATTATTTATATGCTTACTTTATTATTATAATATGATACACTTCAAAACACATATGTCGTATTCTCTTTCTCATTTTTTATATTTTTTAAATAAATACAAGGGCTGTTTCTTTATTAATGACGGATTCAGTGTTTCTCCTACTTCACAATAAATTGACTCGTCCATCCAACACTCTGTGCTTGTGCTGTGCTGCAAAGAATGGCACCATCTGTGAGAGACCAGTCTAAATGCATGAGAAAATTTGCATTGCGATAGGTTCCATACAAGTTTACTCGTAGTGTTACAGGATAAAGAGACCCCCCCCACCTCTTTCTTTAGTTTATCCTTCCATTAGCGGGATGGTTCGTTTATTTACTTTAGAAGTAACAAGATGGATCGAATAATATAGGCTTAGTAACTAATTTCATGGCCGAATTTTCATGATTCCCAACAAAAATCACCCAAATGGGTGGATTTACTTGTTTCAGGCACACACGTGGCCGGATTTACGTGTTTCGGGCGCTTGTCGCCAAATCAAACTATTTATGCAGACTCAGACATTGTTTCTCAGCCCAAACTGAAACACCAATCGAACATCATTGCAGGTCCCAGTGAAAGTCAAAAATGCGCCAGGAATTCAGCGTTGTGAAGGTGATGGTGATTTGCAGCATCTGCTTCTAAACTGTTCCCAAAGTTTTGCGCTCTTGATCTGGCTGTCCATTTGCACAGTGACTTGAAAGTGGATAAACTTTTTCAAATTCTATTTTTAACAATATGATCATCAGGGTCTTAGCTCGGCTTTATGAACTATTCAGGCCTTTTTGTGGACGCCTTCTAGTCTATTGCATTCTCCAAAAGTGAGCAATTAAGAACAAAAGATATATGGCATGTGATATAACGATCAATTCATAGTGACAAGTCATGAATGAATAAAACCAAGTATTCTCTATTTATCTTTTAAGCACTTATGTGGGCATGCCCATGTTATGATCGCTTTATTAAGCCACGATTACTCAGTTATTCACATTATATGAGACATACTATGTGTTTTAACGTAGATATTGAGCACTAAAATATATGTAAATTTGGAAAGAATAAAATGAATTTTCTTTGTTTATTAGTAACTTTAGCTAAAATTTAAATTTTTGAATTTAAAATTTTCTGTCTTTTCCAAAGCTAAAACTCCTTGGAATGTTTACTAGATTTTATTTAAAAACGAGGGAAATCGGAAAGTAATTGAGTAAATTTTTCGCAGCAAAACCATCAGGTATTTGCAAAAATCATTATATATGGTGAGGCATTTATCTTGAGACAACTGAATATCTCGGAAACTAAGCATTGTACGAAAAAATGTCCAAAATCAAAAGTGAATTATTTTGCAGGGGAAATTCATTAGTTAAAAAATTCCCCCCCCCCCCCCTTGTGAGGAACCCCTATTTTTATTGGTATATGCAGATTGTACACAATATTCAAGAAATGTATTATTCTTAGTGTTTTTTCAATTGATCCAACCATTTAGGAGATAGAGACCCTGAAAGTGTGGAACTTTTAAAGTTTTGAACCCAATTTTATCTATGAAGAGATAGAGAGTGGGTCTTACAGACATTCCTATTCTACTTTTTAGTGGTCTTTAAGAATCCGAAGTCAGAATTTCAAAACTCCAATACTTTTCAATACACACCCATAGACCCTGTCTCCATAGGACTGCTGCCCCCCAAAAGTTTACTTGTGCCCTGTATAGTAGGCCCCCCCCCGGTACCGGGGGGAATTGGGTTCTCCCGTTTACGGCGGACAGTAGCTTCAGATGTTTGCCCATACAGTATTGAATATTACAAAATATTCAGAAAACATGAAAGAAATTTTCTCTTATACAGGGTGCCGCAGGTATTTGAATTTGAGAACAAAACTATGTCCACAGGTAAAAGAAGCAGACACTTAAGATACCACAGAGACTTTATTACAATTTACATTTTTGTGCAAATGACTAGGAAATACATATTGTTATTCAATAAAACCACTTCTGGTGCAATGACAGCCTCCACATGCTGTCAGAACTGCTGGCAGGCAGCAATGAGGTGAGTCTTCTGGATTTCTGCCATTGCCTCCACAATAGCTGGCCTGAGAGCTTCAACAGTGTTGTGTGGATGCTTGTTAGACTCCCTCTCAATGATGCCCTAGACGTAATAGTCTAAAGGATTGATGCTTCAGCTAGTTGAGGAGGCACCTGGCCCTATTCAGTCGATTCTTCTTGGTTGTTTCGGACAAGAACTGTCCCCTCTGCAACACATATGACTTGTAACGGAGGTTTTCATGCACCTGCAGCTCCCTCCCGTGTGCCCTTATGGACTTCCAGGGTCCTCATCGATTGCAGCTTGGACAGAACAGATGAATTCCGGCGTCCTGATACGATCCGAGTGCTGACAATGTCGTTTCCTCTGTGAAACGGTTGGCACATCACCACTGGCAGCGTACAGTTCTTCCCGAAATTTGAACATGAACGAACGAGCGACTTTTAGGAATGCAGCAATCTCGGAGTCAGGAGTGTCCTGCAGCCAAGGAGACGATGACAGCATGTCACTTCATTTGCTGGGTTATCTATAGATCCGCCATGTTTATCTGCCTTGTTTCGGAATTGTTAAATAGTATGACGTATTGACTATTACGTCATACTCGCTTGTTCTCAAATAACTGCCGCACTCTGTACATCACATGAACATTATTTTAAATTATCAATGAAACAATTATGTTGAAACGAAATCAACCAAAACTAACGAATGTTCTTATTCGTTTTTTTTTTTATTTTTATATATAAACACTTAATTAATTATGGCTGATGTTGAAAAACGATGTAAGAGAAACGCTGTTAGTACAACAATTGCAATTTTAAAAAAATCTCATCGCTAAGCATGAAAGTGGATCGTGTACAATATATAAATTCTTACGATGTTTGATATGTGCAAACACCTATTGTTTCTAATTGTTTCTACACCTATAAAAAATAATTTGTTACGTGTAATATATTTACAGTGTACTGTCTTTAGGAAAATAAATATTATAATTTAATATTGTTGTATCTTGGAACAGCTTACTTTAGTTTCCATTATTTTCATGGGAAAAATTGCTTTGGAACTCAAACAATTTGGAATTCGATCGCCATTTCGGAAAGGATTATGTACGAATTGCTAGGTACCACCATATTGTATACTGTACAGAAAACAAACCCCTTGCATCCACTCCCCAATTTTTTGAACCGCTGATAAGGTAATCCATGGATATGGGGGGTTTGCCGTATACATTTTGAAGGGCATGTAATCCTCCACCACCCTGGGAGATGGCAGGCTGTACGCTTTCTGCATGCAGAGCTACAGCTGTTCCAAAATGGCAGGTGCTAGAGACGTTTGAGATTGTAGAGATCCGGAGTGTAGTCAGGTTTGTGTGGTCAAAGAGACAAAAGCCTTCTGAATTCCATTGTAAGTTGTGTGCAATGTACGGTGACACGTGCATGATATAGACAAATATGTGCAACTAGTGTGCCAAATTCACGGCAGGGCGCGAAAATGTCCTCGGTGAACCACGTTCTGGATGGCCGTGCACAGCCTATACACAGGAGAAAATTGATGCTGTGAATGCAGTGATTCAGTGAGAGAAACTGCGAATGCTGCTGCTTATTCTGCCACATTGGATTGGCTACGAGCTGCTCTGCGCCGAAAGCATCTGCAAAAGGCTATGGACGAGGTCATCATTCTGCATGACAATGCGCGTCCCCATGTTGCCCTATCAATGTCGCAAAAACTGCAGTTCTGGAAGTGGGAAGCCCTACCCCATCCAGCTTACAGTCAAGATCTGATGCCCTTGGACTTTCACCTGTTCGGACCTCTATCGCAACTCCTTGCTGGCACACACTTCCAGAGCCACAATGGGGTGAAAACAGTCATGCGATCATGGCTTCGCTCCCAGCTGAATGAATTCTGTGCTATGGGCATTGAAAAGTTGGTCTCACGTTGGGACAAATACTTAAATGTGAATAATTATTATTGATGAAAAATAGGAAAGAAAATTCCACAGCCTGGGATCGAACCAGGAACCTTCTGCTCACCATGCAGATGCGCCAGCCAATTGCGCCACTGCGGACATGGAAGCATTACGCTATCTACATGCCCTTTGGAGAGCACGGTGAGCAGAAGGTTCCTGGTTCGATCCCAGGCTGTGGGATTTTATTTCCTATTTTTCATCAATAATTTAAACATATGAGGTATGCCATGTATAAAAATTCTCATAGAACATCCAATTATTATTCTTTAATGAATAGTTATGTTGAGAAGTAGATCAATGTTGACGGTTTTAATGAGAAAAATTTACTCAATTACTTTTCGATTTCCCCTCATACTTCAAAATGCTGTTTGCAAGTTCTTTGTTGAAGATTAACTATAGGGTGGCCATTTTTTGAAAAAAAATTTTCACTGGGACATAGCATTTTTTTTCTAGAATAAATTAACAGAAATAAGTTTTAATGTTTATAGATAAATATATCCATATTGTCTCAAAAAATTGGATATCTGGACAGGCCCCTAAGCAATGGCAGACAGGAATTGTGATCCCTATCTTCAAAAAGGGAGATCAGAGAGATTGCTCAGCATTCCTGGGAAAGTGTACGCTAAGTGTCTGGAGAAGAGAAGTCAGGAAATAGTCGACTCCAAACTGTCGGGGGAGCAGTGTGGTTTCCGACCTGGCCGAAGCACAACAGGTCACATCTTTGCTCTAAGGTTAATCTTTGAGAAATCCTGGGAGTATGCAAAAGAGGTCTACGCTTGTTTTGTGGACCTCGAAAAAGCATATGACAGAGTTCATCGGAAGAAGCTCTGGCAAGTGTTGCAAGAGTATGGAGTGGATGGGCAATTACTGGTTGCTATCATGTCTCTGTACGAAAGCTCTGAGATGTGTGTTCGGATAAATGGCTTTAAGTCAAGACCGTTCACCGTGGGTGTTGGACTCCGCCAAGGGTGCGTACTGTCGCCCCTCTTGTTCATTATCTTTATGGACTGGATAGACAGGGGCAGCCGAGGCGATGAGCGTGTTTGTGTGGGCGACTGCCTGGTGGAGAGGTTGCTCTTTGCTGACGACCTTGTCCTCCTTGGGTCTTCTCGCACGAACCTTCAGCATGCACTAGACCGGTTTGCAGCCCAATGTGAAGAAGCTGGGATCAGTGTGGCTAAAACCAAGGTTCTGGTCCTTTCAAGACAGCCTGCTCAGTGCGCTCTCCATGTTAGGGGAGCCTCATTGAGACAGGTGGAAAAATTCAAGTATCTCGGGATTGCATTCACAAGTGATGGACTGCAGGAGAAAGAATTGGATGCTCGGATCGGTGCAGCAAGCTTTGTCAGACGTGAACTGTGGCGATCCGTGGTAACGAAACGCGAGCTGGGTAACAAAGCCAAGCTCTCAGTCTTCAAATCTATCCTTGTACCCATTCTCACCTATGGTCATGAGGCTTGGGTAATGACCGAAAGAGTGCGATCGCGGGTACAAGCAGCCGAAATGAGATTTCTGAGAGGTGTGGCAGATGTTACCCTACTAGATAAAGTGTTCAGCAGCACAATAAGGGAATCTTTAGGTGTTAAGCCGCTACTTCTCCGCATTGAGAGATCTCAGTTGTGCTGGTATGGCCACGTGATATGGATGCCGCAAACTAGTCTTCCTAGGCAGTTGTTATTTTCCAAGCCGGTGGGTAAGAGACCAAGGGGTCGGCCTAGAACCAGGTGGCTAGACTACATGTAGAATCTGGGTTCAAGTCGCTTGGATATTACCAGGGAGGACATCCACCTGATTGCGGAAGATTGCGATCGCTGGAGATCCTCCATAGGGCTGCTGCCCCCGCGACCCTAACTGATAAGTGGGTTTGAAAAATAAGTAAGTAAGTATTAAAATCATATTCAGGAGAAGGGGATTCTGTTTTTGTTAACCAGAATGTTAAGTGCCGAAATCAAGAGGGATGGCCTCTCTGATTAGCCATTAGCCATTATAATCTTATTTGAATAAAACTGTGTGCACCAAATAATTGGGAAATAAAACTGCTTGAGGCACTAGATCAAACGGGTATTAAAAAAGTAAAAGAGTTATGTGAATGCATCATTCAAGCGAAAAAATTTCCTGAGCAGCTGAAAATTGCTAATATTATCCCGATATATAAATCTGGGGACCCAAAATTAATTAGTAATTATCGACCAATAGCAATGTTATCACCGTTAGCTAAGGTAGTTGAAAAAAGTATATTTCGAGAAATGATTCCCCACATCTGGCCAAAGATCCCGAAACAACAACAAGGAAGCCGTCCATCGGCCCGGGTAAATTGGACCCCCATCCGTTTATATCTTCTTGCTGCCAGAGCGTTGGACGATGGAAAAAACTTCAAGATGATACAAACAGATCTATCTAAAGCTTTTGATACCATCTCCCGCCAGCAATTATTTGAAGATTTGAAGGCCTTTGGAGTAGACAAAACTTTTTTGGCGTTAATCAAGGATTGTTTCACATAAAGGAAGAATGTCATCAACGGAGAACCGCCAACGTATCAAGATTCGCTCCGTGGGATGATTCAAGGATCAGGCCTAGGCCCTTTATTATTTGCTGTCGCCACTTCATCATTGTATCACCTTAAGTTTAATCTCCAAATAACAAGTTATGTGGATGACAACATATTATATACATCCTATCATGCAAATGAAGAAGAGCTAATTAAGATAAAAATCCAACATGATCTCTTAAGTATGGAAGAATGGTATACCGCCCGTGGAATGAAATTGAACATGAAGAAAACAAAAAGTATAACCATAATCCGGAAGACAGTAAAGAGAGAATCGCTAACATTCCTTGGTTTCACTTTCGATAATACATTACAGTTTAACAGTCAATGTGAAAAAACCATTTCAGGACTGTAAAGTAGAAATTATCTACTGAAAAGATTGAGATCTATCATTTCATTCAAAGAACTTAAAGTGGTGATTGAATCTAAAATCCTACCTTATATCATTATACTGTAGTAGTATGGGCTAGTGCCTTAGGGCAGAACCTACAAAGAATGAAAGTCGCCTACAATGCCCTATTGAGAACGGCGTTCAGGGCTACGAAAACGGAATCGATGACTAGAGTATGTAAAGAGCAAAATTTACCGACCTTTGAGACTATTCGAATTACCGGAATTCTTAATGAAATATCGGGAGCTCTTTGAAACTCACGACATCCGGCATCGTTTATACAGAATTAGCTACTTAAAGATGATAAATATCGTACTACAAGAAAGTACAAGATAGTGAATCCACAGATGGTATCTCCATTTCTCTCGAGACATTTTCAATATAATGCTATAGAAATATGGAATACACTCCCGTTGGACCTGCGAAGTATCACGATCGAATGAGTATGATCAAAATGCCAGGTTATGTGCTGTCATTTTAGAAGTCGAATCGAAGAGTATTACTACTTAAACCAAAATAACTAATTGACGAATATGGATTTTGAATGCTTTTGATTAATAACGATAGTTCCCTCCCGGGGAATTTAGTCCTTTTATTCTATTATATTCCTTCGGAATGCTTATCTTAATAATAATAATAATTTTAATAATAATAATAATAATAATAATAATAATAATAATAATGTGACAACAGGGGAGGGGAAACTACCAGATGAACTGGAAGTCCAAACCCGATGTTGTCCCCCAACAGGCGAAAAGCCCAAAACGGGGTTACTGAATATACATTTAAAAGAAAAAATAAATGCAAGTAAAATAATAAAATTAATAAAATTATTAATATAATAAAACAGTAGCAAACAACAGCAATAATAATAAAATTAATTATGAAGATATGATAAATTAGTAATATTAATAATACTAATTAAAAACTAGAAAGCAGAAAGGATAACTTCCTTTTGTCCAGAAGAGAATTCGTCAAATTTAACTTTTAGTTTGTAAGACGGATCAATATTCGATAAATTAGTTCTCCATTTTCTTAAAGATAACAGCGCCTTACTTTGCCTCTTGGACCTAGACTGGCGAACGACAAGATTGAAACGTAATTTAGGCACACAAATGCTGCCTGAAATAATTCGGGAGAAGGTTTTGAATATGATAAATAAAAATATGATAATTAACAGATAAGTCGAAAATGGAGGAATTATTATCCAACAATTTACGAGGGTCGGGGCATAAGTCATGGCAACTATTTTTTTTTTATGAGAATTCAAGCACGGGTGGAAAATGTGAAATATACAGATGAAAGGACAAGGAATGGACGAAATTTACGGACATTTAACAACACGCCAACACTTTGCTTCTCATGTTTATTAAGGTAGTTGACATAACATTATACACTCGTAGGTTTCATGTTCTGGAATCATGAAGCCTGTAAATGTTATGTTTCATACATTTCATGCATCTGGAAAATTTATTCTGGAACATGATTACAGATTTCATTTTCCAGAATAAGTAACAGAAATCAAAATAGAGAACGGCTATTTTGACATACGAGAGCTGTTCAACTCTGGTTACATCCATCTTGCACGACGGTTGACTAAGAGCTGATTTAACATTGCTCTCTGCGCGTCATCAGGAACTCACGGAGCCATCTAATGTTGTGGAAACATACTACCAGTCACAGCTTCCTTGAGACATATGACATTTTATGATACCATCCCTTAGCTCTGAGAGAAAAAAAATAGTTGCCATGACTTATGCCCCAACCCTCGTATTATGTGGAAATTTGAATTTTAAAAACTTATAAAAATCGTTTACTTTTTTTTTACAACAAGATAAAATTTTGTGTATTGCCTGAATACCAGATCCAGATGCCATACATAATTTTTGATAAAATCAAAGATTTAAAAAGGGTAGGGGGGTCTTTAAAGAAATTCGACAATCTCTTACAGATACCAATTCTTTTGCACACTTCTTTAGTCAAAGATTTTATATGGGTGGCAAAAGAAAGAGAGGTTTGGAAAAGAATACCTAAATCTTTGACTAGAATACTAGAAGACAGAGGGGCAGAGTCAAGATGATAGTTAAAAACGAAGTTAATTTTAAATAATAAATAAAACTGTGTGAATTTATTAAATTTTGAAAAATAATTTGATTATAGGTCATCAATTGAATTTAATCAAAGCAGAAGCACAGCAAAATTACTCATTATGCAGTTGAAATGGCTCGATCGTATTGTCGAAAGCAAAGTAATCACTAACTGTATATTTTATTAATTATTTAATTTATATTACATATCTTTTAGCAAAACATTAAGGCTATGTCCACATCGGCAGTTTTTCCCACAGAGTTTGTGGAATTTTTTTTTTTTTTTGGGTAGAAAAAAATTAAAAAAAAAAATAAAAATAAAAAAAAAATAAATATCTCATTTAATTTGATTGAAGGCAATAAATAAGGAGAATAAATTTTTCCACAAAGTTACCTACAGAACAAAATTTTTCTTCTGCTTTGTTAAGGTTGCTCACAGGTTGAATGGATCTTGGCCCATATTTAATGAGCGGTTTTTTCCAACAGCTAATGTCCTACTTTTCATTCAGTTTTTGCCTATACTAATCCCCCCCACTGAACTGTTATGTGAATAAAGATGCATATGTAGCCATAGCCCTAAATTACCACAGTGGTTATTATGTAATTGCTGCTTGTATGACCATAGCCTAAGATAAATATCAAACGTTTCTTTAAGTATGTACTATGATGTTAATTCTGAATACGAGGGCATTTAAAACAGCTTTGCTCTGTGCAATAGCCTCAGCAATATGCGAAATAGAAACCTGAAATTGGTATGAAATGGCAACATACATGGGTGTTCGCTGAAACCACATGCTGTGATTGAATTCCTCACTACAGAGGGTTGTACATAATATAGGCAATTCATTGAAGGCAATACATGTGTCGATGTGAGCACTTCAGGAGGTGCGCAAGAATTGTGAAAGACAGCACAATCGTGTCTGAGCAGTGAACAAACTCAAACATCTGAAGAGCCACCATTACATCAGTGATGAGGAAGTGAAAGCAGCAGCGCATCACTGGTGCCAGCAACAGACGTCCGATTTCTTTGCCAATGGAATGAAAAATTCAGTGTTGCATCCAACATTGGTGCAAATGTCTGGGCAGGGATAGCAGTTACGTTGAAAAATAAGATAATATCTGGTAGAGGATATTCCTAGCTTTTATCAGATGCATAGCTCAGGTTAGTATCTCGCAAATGGCTGAAGCTGTCGCCTAGGAGGCAAAACTTTTCAAAGTGCTGTTGTACAGTCATGGACAAAAAAAAAACGCTCCCACACTCTGTACTGTTATATTTTTAAATGAGCGTTTAATACTTTGCCACTAGGTCTCTGATATCGTTTAGTTCAGTCAGAAAATAATCTAAATTTTCAACCAATAAAATCAAACCATCCTATTTTAAACGCTCATTTAAAAATATAGCAACACAGAGTGAGGGAGCGTTTTCTGTGTCCATGACTCTATATAGAGGATGTAATTTAAGAATAGATCAAGTGATTTTCATTCCAAAGTAACAAAAAAAAGGTAATCAAAATTAAAACTAGGTTAAAAGAAGACATTTGAAATACGAGGTCAAATTATCGGACCGCCCTTGTAGCTAGAATCGTATTTTATTTTTAGTTACAGTGTCATCAAGTTTTCTGGTTGTCCTTATTTTGCCTTCAATAATTATGGTAAACCTACTAACATTAATACTGAAATATTGTACCATTAAGCATGAGAAATTCGTTGGGTTGCAGTCATATTTGATACAGTGTGATATAACAGTTTTGGGTGCATTTTTTGTATCAAATGTCAAGTTTTTGTTCTGTGTCTGAATTGATAACAAATTAAATTACAATGAATTTTCCATTAAAAATATGAGCGCTCTTTAACCATTAGAGTGTTTCTGAAGTAATTTAGTTGTTTATCTCATGCCTTAATGGTAATGGGGAATTTAATAGAAAATTTTAATTGTGATGCTATGCCACATTGTCAAAAATGCGTGTACGAACTTACTAAGATAATAAAAAAAAAAAAATGTTAAAATTTGTTTCATCTTTATGTCCCCTTTTTTGTATGTAAAATATTGCAGGGTATATTTGCAGGGGGGGGGGGGGGAAATGCAATGTTTTACAGTAAATAGACATCATTGACAAATTTGATGCGATAAAGCATGCTTATTATATTAGGTAAAGGGGGGGGGGGCAACAAAAGCAATGATGTTGAGTCTAGCATGAACACTATCTGATTTTGCCCAAGTTTTGATCAGTCATATAAATATTGGATCTCTTGTATTTTTGATATTTAATTGCATTTTCTTTATGAATATTAACTAATGTTAACAAGCTTTTCATTAGAAGAAATCATGATAAATTATTTTGAATATTTTTTTTAATAGGTATTCTGTGACAAAATCATGGAAATTCTTAGTGTTTTGGATCAGGACATCCAAAAGGAAGTTATTATTAATTTACCAGAAATTATTGATGACAGAAATCACATGGAAATAGCCAAAGGATTGAGGTGAATTTTCAAAGTTAATATTAAATATTAGACAAAAGTATTCAGACCCTTAGATAGGTAAACAATAGCAATTTATGGCAAATGAATAAATTGTTGGATTCCTTTGTACAGAAGGACTACAACAACAACATGAATAATAGATACAGGACTGCACCTATAATATATTGAGGCATTTCATTGAGTTGCATGCGACTTGGGGAGAATGTATCAAAAGAAATTCAGGTATATCAAAGACTGTGATTTGGATTTAGTTGTTGATGACAAACTATGTCCGATTTCAAAGGAAACAACGAGAAACAGATGGAAGATTAGATTCCACAATAAACGAATCGGTTATAACGGGAAAGATAATCCCTAAAAAGATTTCCAAAAGAGAACCAAAGATTTAAAATCACATTATACCCTGGATAATATATATTGTATCTGAAAAGTGCTCAGTGAGTAAGTCTTAATTAACAACTTATTAAAGGTGTAGATAAAGTTTTTAATTGGAGTAAATGAAGCACTTTTCTTGGATAATATGAATGTGATAATCATCGACTTTAAGGAAAATAGCAAAAACTTATTTACCCCGATTATTTATATTTATCTTATTCTCAAAATCCCTGTTTTTAATCGAATATTGACAAGATTTAACAACTATTGGATTTATAGAAAATCATCTTCCAAATCTATTTTTATAAGAAAGATCCAACTTAAGCTAATGTCCTGAGCTTTCCTTAACTCATACTATGGTTTCTTTGAATTGTGTGTTTTGGGCACTTGTCCACAGCACAAAGAATTGAATGTTTCATTAATGGTGTTTATTTATGTCTGAGGAGTTTGTCTCAGCAGGGAAGAGGGAAATGCATGTGCAGACATTCAGCTCATGTGGCATGCATGAACACACGTAAAGGAACAATTAAAAAAAAAACATAGACTTTATTCTTAACTTATAATAATTACAGCTTTCACTATGTCTTTTCATCATTGCATTTGTTCTGTAATTGGTTGTCCTTTTTTTTCCAGTAATTTAATGGAGGAAAAGAAGGAATTAGTTGTGGCCATTTTGGATACATTAACATATTTCAATATACCTGAAGACTTATTATGTGAGGTATGGTCTTAACTTTCAGTGATTACTAGTTTGAAATGCTATTAACCATCAGTGACAAAGACAAATTTGTATTTTATTCTAACCTAAAAGAACCATTTAATAAAAATATATTTTTAATCTTTGTATAATAAATATTAGTTTTCAACTAGTAACTCTTTAACATATTAAAAGGCATACATTTAAGATTATATTACCTTAAATACTGTATAAAAACGCCCGGGTGCTTATTTGCAAAAATTCAGAGGACCCCCAGGCACTTAATGCAGGCGCTTATAAAATTCTGCACAACCCTGATGAAACTATTATTAGGCGCTTTAGCATAAAAGCTAATTATAAAAATGCACCCTTGGTCTGTACATTTATCCGGACGGCCGGCCGCCGTTTGCATGATAACTTGAAAACGGATTAACTTTTTCAAATTTTGTTTTCAGAAGTATGATCATCAAAGTCTCAGCTCGGCCGTATCAATTTTTCAGAATTTTTTGTGGTCCCCTTCAAGTCGAATTCCATGCTAAAACAGTGAGTGTAAAGAATACTAAGATAATGGCATGTCATTTAACAATCGATTTGTCAAGAAGGAATACGTTGTTACCTTCTGTTCATCTTTTAAGCATTACTCATTTCAAGTGCTCATAATCTATATTATTAAGTAGCGGAAGAATGGAGCTACTTATTGGTTTTATAATGTCAGTCCGTCTTCTTCATAATTTCTACATTTTTTGAGGTAGAAGGTTGAAATTCGGAATGTAGCTTCCTATGGGCATGTCCATCTGCACTATTTAGTTTGGTTTTGATTGGTACACTGGGGTCTGAATTATGGGGGAGGGATTCAGAGATGACAACATATCTATGTGCTATTTAGGTATGTAAAGGCGTGAAATTCAGTATCCAGATTCCTCTAGGCAAGATCTACATTACTATAAAGTTTATAGGCCCAGTTGTTCCATTGGCCTTGGATTTGGGGGGGTGGCAGTCACTTGGTCTTTAGAACTATGGCAACATATGGCATGTGATATATCATACGTTCGGAAATGATGAGAAAGGAAAGAAATTACGAGCTTTTTTACATTTTCTACATATTACGTTTGAGAAAATTAACTTTTTAATCAAAAAACTTGGGGAGACGTAAAAAGTACAGATAATGGGGTAAAAATAGATGACTGCAGGATCTGCTACTTGTCTTATCCTACTCGGGGAGGGGGGTTAATTTCTTTTTAATAAATGTATAAATGTATTTTTGCTTCACTGCTAAAGCTGCTCCTTGGAATGTTTACAAGATTTTATTTCAAAATATTAAATTTTCTGAGCAGAAGAAGAGTTATTTAATCAAATGGATCACACAACACAATTTATATAAAGTAACTGAACGTTTTGTTTTTCATCAGCCATATTACTTGACTGAATCCTAAATTAAAAAGCAAGAAATTAGAAGACAATCATGCTGGTATCTAATTTTTGATTTAGCAGTGGCAGTTGGGAAAGCAAAAATACCCGTGAGAAAGCAGCAAGAGAGGAAAGATACATGAAATGAACTGAAATAAGTGCCCGAACGGTTATTGAAGGTCCGGCGCTTATTTGTAAACATTTGGTAGACCCCCAGACCCTTAATGCAGGTGGGCCAATATTTCAGGTCTGGCCCTAAATACAGTATTTGCAGCAGTTCACTTGGCATTTCTTCAACATAAGGTTGAGAAGGCAGGAAAAACTGTTTAGTTTTCAAGAAATAAATCATAATTAAACTGCTACCTTATTAGTTAACCATTGATCACTTAAACCTTCTCTAATAATGGCTATACAAGGTTACTATAAATGATTCATTCAATTTCAAAACACTATATTTACCAAAGTATTACACATACATGTATAAGTGATAAATGAAATGAACCATAAACTCCCAAGTTTTCCTGAATTTGCAAATATTCTGTGTGAGGATGTAACCACGAAACTCTCTCTCAAGCGTAGTTCCTACATGCGTATAAACAACAACAGAAACCACAAAGCAGAAAAAAATTTTGATGCCACTTCCTGCTTTCGTATCTTCTGCCTGACTGAAAATTTGGATTGAGTTCAACTTTTGTGGCACAGCCAATAGAAATATTGAGTGGTTGCTCAGCCAATAGAAAACTATCTCTGCAGTGATGTCACAATGACGTTCTCTCTCTCACACACAAAATAAAAATGTCATAAGCTCAGCTCATGAAAGTGAAGAGGCTGAGAAAGAAAATCGATATTAAAACCTTAATATAAGAGGTGTGATCAAATTAAATTGAATAAGCAACAATTGAATACAAAAATTCGATATGATGATAAGGAATAAGGAATGAACGAACTGTGTACATTTATTGTGTGCAGCCAAACCCTATTGTTTATATTGATCGACGGCTTTGATGCAGTGCAAAAATGCTAAATTACAACAAGGGATGGCACTTGGGTAGCGGACTTTAGTTGTCTCATTTATTTGAGTTTCTGCCATGTGAGACACCTCTAGGAGCAGAAAAAATATGCTTTGCTTTCTGCTCTCTTGTTTTTTGCTTGTGGGAACCACGCCTTACTCTCTCCATTTCTTCAGCTGTCACACTTAAACTGGTGCTTTTCTGTTTACACATGCAACCAGTGTCCTTAAACTGCCGAAACCACTGCCAAATGCATGGTCTACATGGTGATTCTTTTCTGTACTCTCTTCTGAATGCATGCTGTACTGCAATAACAAATGTACATTTCTCATATTCCAACATACAGAAACTCTTTTCTTGCTTTGTCGCCATTTTGTAAAAGCAGTGCACTCATGCTGCCAACTGGTGCATCATCATGCAGATTTGGTGAGATTATGATTCTTTTCATGTATCAATTATACCTGTATAGTGTAAAGTAATATTTTGGAATCTACAGTTTTTTGAAATCGAATGAATCATTTATGGTAAAACCCTGTATTATGATGGTCTGCAGACCTATCCATTCATAGGAATTGGTGCTGTAGTAATCATCCACTGAGACTGCTGCTACAATAATAATACAAAGTGTGGCAATTAAATACCCAGATTAATACAAATACTCACAAACAGGAAATCCAAATGAAAATTCTATTTAATATGATTCCACCAGACACAATAAAAATTCTGTTTAAAATCCTCAGATGGAATGTTTTTGATTTCTGACATCATGTTTTTGTGTCGTTGGAAATCAGGAAAAAGCCTGGAGAGACCAAATCTGGAGAATAGATTGGATAGCTGAGTCCTGTGATGCTGTGTTTGGATGATGCTTCACACTTATGGCAGTATGTGGCTGGCCATTATCGTGAAGTTTCATACAGTTCTTTATTCACTGTTTGGCCTGGGGAAACAAATTCATGATGAATGAGGCCTTTACTGTCAAAAAAAAATTGATCAACATTACCTTCTCAACAATACTTGTTTACGTGCGTCACTAAATCATGTCTGAACATGAATCCTTTATGCTACTAAAAAAAAAAAAAAATCTATGCAGCTGCAGTGCCATAGGTGACTCAAACATACCGTGTATCTTGGCATGTTGAATTTTTGTTTAGGGACCGTCCATAAACTACATGGTCAAGTAGAAGGGGAGGGGAGGGGGTAAGAATCTGGCCACTGTTGACTACTTGAGGGGGAAGGGAGAGGTGTAAGGCAGCAGACATATGGTCTTTTGGGAAGGATGCTGCAGTGAGGGGGGTGAGCCAAAGACCATATGGTTTGGGGAGGGGAGGTATAGATTTTCCCATCGTAGCCACAAAGGGGGAGGGGGGGGTAAAAAAATCACCGTTTTTGGCCACGTGGTTTATGGACGATTCCTTATATTTTACGCAGCCACCTCTGTCCTGGTATTTAATTGCCACACCTTGTATTAATTTATTTGTTAATATAAAATTAAGTATATATTGTCTTTATTGTGATTAGTTTGCAAATTTAGTGGACATTTGCAAAAAATATTGAAGAGACATCATTGTTTAAACATATTCTTTTGGTCTAATAGAATATACTCTTATCTATAATAGACAGTAATAATTTTAGCCTAGTACTTATAATCACATGTCTTATAATAATATTTATACTCACAATGCACCTCACCACAATTGATAGATCCTAACAGTGGTTAGAGACTTCTTTTGAGAACGTATGTACAAACACTGTTTGTTAAATTCTGCTCTTTCTACTTGCTTACGTTTCCTGTTCCCTGCCTTCTTCTTACAACACCTACTTGACTCGAATGGGTTTCATTTGAACATGCCTCATACTTTCAGCTTTTCTTGCCTTCATCAAGGTACCCAAATAAAGCAAGGCTGGAATAAATGCTGAAACTAGTTGGTCATCCTAACAATGCCATAAGGAAAGGTTTCAATTTATTTCATTCGTAAACACATTATAAAGAACAATTTTCTTCACAAAAAGATCATGACCCCATCATGTCGCCTGTGGAAACGATGTGAATTATTCCATGGGAGAGAAAAGGTCATCAGTTATTATCTGGTCCAGTTGATTTAAAGGGAAAAAAATTATTTAGCTTAGGATATCATATGAATGGATACCATAAATATAAATCTGTTTGTGAGCCAAATAAAATTATGTATGTGGTAAGAATCTTGATTAATAATTGTAATTGCCAACTATCATTTTCTTTAAAGGATTTAAAATGAATGTTTTCCAATGGTCACACAGAGCACTACACTACAGACACTGCACTAAACCATGTGATGCCATGTTATGGATGCTACATTCACTCCAATTTGTAAGCGACTCTATATGCATGAAGATTACTTGATAAGAAATTTGCCCTGGAACCTAATGAACATGATTAAGTTATGTTGCTATTTTATTGTAAACATAAAAGAAAGTAGATAAACAATGTCAACTTAAAAGAAATGTTGAATTTTAAAAGATGACGTTAAAATTAAAGATATAATTGGTTTACAATAAATGCCATTTGTTACAATTATAATTTATGAACATAACTAATATTCTTATTATTTTAATTAATTATACAGAGTTATTCAAAATGAATGATGCAAAAAGAAGACTAGTTGTGACCCATATAATCGGTATATTTACAAGATACGGATATCACATGATAGATAACTCTCCAAGTTTCTCTCGATATGGGAGCCCTTTGTGACACTACAGACATCTAAATGATATTCGAATTCTTCCCGCACCTGTGCCAGCATTCCTTCACCAATTGGGTCGATAGCTTGGGAAATTCGCCGCTTTAAATCCTGTAAGTCATACAGTAATGGGATACGAAGATGCTGTCCTTCACATAGTCCCACAGAAAGAAATCACAGACCATTAGGTCGGGTGATCTGGCGGCTCACAGCATCAGTGGCACATCATTGGCCCCAACAACCACTGTGATAACATGTCGAGGTAGGTGGTTGAAATGTGCTTTTCAACTGGTGGGTTTTTCAGCATTGGCAAATAAAACTTGAAGAGTTCGCCTTTCATTTAATATCAGTCTTTTTTAAATATCTTGATTATACTGTCACCACGAAGTTCTCTTTTTGCATCATTCATTTTGAATAATCCTGGATATTTACGCCAAATATTTTTGAATTCATTGAGTAGGTTTTGGCATTTTATTTCAGAACAAAATGAACAGAGGCTTTGCGATACCACATATTAAGATAATGAACTAACTTGTTTTGACTTTTATTCTGTGCCTTTTTCAAAAATATGCTTTGAATAAGCCAGGAATAAAGTTGAAACAATTATTTCTTTATCTGAATACGAGATACAGTCAAAACCCATTATTATGGAACCTGTTAATGTGAAAAACCGCTTAATATGAAATTTTCTCTGGTCCCATGTATAACATTTCTATTTTTAAATTGGTCATTTAATACAAAAAAATTTTGAGTCCTCTGAATTTTGTAATAACAGGTTTGAATTCTAAAGCCTCTATTCTTTATTTCTTTTATATACCTGTATTTCTTTTATCCTTTTATAATACAGTATAATCAGCCTAAGTCAGCTATGTCAAAAATTCATCTTAAGTCTAAATAAATTTGAAATCCCTTCCCCTATATTCCCGTTTAAGTTGAATTCCTGATAAGTCAAACTATTTTCATGGTTCTCGAATTATACTACAGAGGTTGAGTCAAAAGTAGTGGCCGACTCGGGAGGGGGGGTTATAGTTTGACGAATTCTGGGCGAAGACCATTTACCACGAGGGTATATCACAGTTTATTAAGAGAAAAGAGTGGAAAGTAAGATCAGTACGAATTTGAATGCCATAGACATTGTGACACCTGCGTCAGCCAGTGTGAAAATATGGCAGAAAAATTGGTGATACGCGGGCTCCTTCGTCACTATTGGAAAAAGGGGACCCGTGCACGAGCAGCAGCCGCCGAAACTTGCAGGGTGGAAGGTCAGGGTGTGACCAATGAATGGACAGCAAGGTGCGCCAAGGAGACATGGACCTGGAAAGTGTGCCAAGGAGTGGAAGACCTAAAGAAGTGGATGACGCAGCCCTACGGCAACAAGTGCAAGCCAACCCAGGTAGCACCACCCGTGGACTAGCGGCGGACATCGGGACATCACAATTGAGGTTCGGCATCTACATGCCATGGGAAAGGTCAACAGGAGCTGCCGAGTTGTGCCCCACAAGCTGACACCCATGCAAGCACAACAACGGGTGAAGGTGGAGGTTCTGCCACATCCAGCATACAGCACCGAGCTGGCACCTTCCGACTACCATCTCTTCCGGTCCATGGGACACTTCCTGCGTGGACGGCGCTTCGCTAATGTCAGTGTCGTTAAAGACTCTGTACGTGACTTTTTCGCCCAGAAACCGGAGGAGTGGTTTGGCGAGGGCATCCGCCAACTGGCTGATCGTTGGATGAAGACCATCGAGCATGATGGACTCTCCTTTGAAGATTAGCAGTGAGTGGTTCCTGTCTGGTGCCCATTTAAAAGTTTGCACAGTGATCGGCCACTACTTTTGACTCAACCACTGTATATTATATGTTTATTCTTATGTATTTAATTATTTATCCCAGGAATTTAATATTTATTTGCTCCAGGAATGTGATAATCGTAGTATATTCACATGGTTAAAATCTCCGAAAACAAAAAATAAACTGCAGATGGTGAGCACGTGACCATTCCGGCTCTGCTGTGCTATCCCTGTCTATAGTGGGCATTTTGAAAACATTGACAGCAATCAAATATAGCAGATATAGCGAACATTCCGTCTGTAGCGTCTATAGTGTCCAGAGCTCTGTGTGGGCACTTACTTTCTGAATAGAGGAAGCTATTTTTCAGACGCGTAGTATCTGTCGCATTTTCTGTGGCTGCAGCATTATAATTCCTCTCATAAGGGTGAAGATTATTATATTTTTAATTCCTTAATCATCTTCATTTATTTACAAGCAAATTCTACCAGGTGAACATAAAGTCTTGATCTGATAGAGAAATTAATAAAACATAATTATATGTCAGATAGATAAATACAGTTTTTTTGTACATGTATTATGATCTTCATCTTGAAAAGTTTTTCTTCACATTGTTAGTACTCTTCAACATGTACACCTTTTGTAGCTCTGAGAACATCTAGACAATATTCAGCTTCTTGCTACATATTTGCCAGCATATCTTCTGTTATCGTCAATATTGTATCTGTTATTCTTGTCTTTAGGGGACATTGTATAGCAAACATTTTATCCTTAACATATCTCCACAGGAAAAAGTCTAAGGGTGTTTTGTCTGCAGAATATGGTGACCATGCTGTAGGGCCAACTCTTTCAAAGAAACTGAAAATGCCCTGTGTGGCAGGGCAGCGTCCTGTTGATGAATTACCACCCATGGTTGGTATGCTGAACACATTGAGCTTTCTCTCTCAAAGATGCCATTTTCATTTTCAATATGACCAATGTTAGTGCCACCTACATCACTTTGGCTCCTACCATACCAGCAGTTTAAACATTTTTTGAGATGGAGATCATAATACAAAAAAAACCATGTGCCTCTATCTGAAATAGTTTGTTTTTTTTTCCTCCCAATTTTCTTTATCAGGTAAAGACTTTCTGTTCACTCTGTATTCCATAAAATTTCGTATTCCAGTATTATATAAAATTTTAGTGTATTTATTTCTTCATTAGATTCAGAATTCTGCTCTGAAAATGATTGCATCAGTTGAATTAGACAGTTTGCCTGTTATTTTGAAATTCATTCTTCAAACGACAACCATAAATAATGTTAACATTGTAAGTAAAACTTAAATGCATAGACAAAATTAGTATTTTATAATAATGTTATTTAAAATTCAGTTCATTTTGAAAGAAAAAATTGAATTTTTAATAAACTTTTATCTCTTAGTTATAAATAAAACATTTAAGTACTTTGTTTCATGTTAATAGGTATTAAGTGAACTAAGAAACAGCTTAGACTTCAGTGTGATTTCTCCCAGTACGTCGTTAAATTCTACAAATGCAATTGAACAACAGTGAGAATTTAATGAATTTGCAACTTTACTTACATTCTTTAGACAAATTTTAATTAACAAATTTTTATATATTTCTATTTTATAGTAAAACAAAGGATTTCATTATTTTGACAGTAGAAGCTATAAAATCATCACTTAGTCTTCGAAAATTTCTATGTGATTCATGGATCAGAGTATGTAAACGGCAAAATATTTTTTAATATACTTTTAGGCTTATGAAATGTATATACAAATTTATTCTGCTATTGTTGCCATAGTACGTTTGGTAAAACAAGCCTGATACCGCTTACAAATCTTTTATATTAAAGGTTCAAGTCAGTAATAAATATTTTTATTATAATATAAAGGTCCACAAATGGTAATAACTTTTGTTTATGGTTTAAATATTATGAACACTAAAAGTTTATTAAAAAAAATAAAACATTAACGAAAGAAGGACATTTTTAAGAAAATAAATAATCTAGCCAGTGTCCCATTACACACTCATTCACAGACATCACGTCAATGGCAGTCAGTACATTCATCATTTTTGACATCCGAGCCACCAGCACCGAAGAAATATTAGATGCATTCTATGGTTTCCACGATGCCTAGATTAGAAGAGGAGACTAATACCATGATAAATTTCCTGGACCCAACCGTCACTGTAAAAAACAAGCAAAAACAATGCTTTGAATACATCATATACAGAACACCGGCCACAATATGCAATATTATCGGATTTTTTTGCAAGCATCCACCACAACACAAAGCAGCAGCACTAATGTATTGTTTCCAAAGATCCATTTCCTATCCCATCACAAAGCAAGACAAAGTGGACGAAGCTCCTTTCCCAAACTAGTCATAAATGCATTATACAACAAGGCCAAATGAAGACCCAAGAAACAACAAAACGACAACCACAACAACAAATTTGTCACCCTCACTAAAGTGGACCAGAAATAACCAAGATTTCAAACATCTCCCGCAACTTCGGTTTAAAAATTTCATTCAAAACTGCAAACAAATGTAGAGAAGATGACGTTTATGATTCCAGCGACGTCTAAAAGCTTTCCTGTTCAGATTGTGACAAGTATTGGATTCTTAAAAAGCTCTTTCAAAGAAATTTTAATTAATACAGAAGATCTTGGATTAAGCATAAACAAATTGGCCTTCACCGAGCATAATCGGCAACAAACACTGCTTCGGACCGACTGATCAAAGGCTATCCATTGTAAAATTTAAAACCAATCCAAGAAAAATCATCATATACAAAACGTTAGAAATTCACAAATTTTGCTAAAAGGACCTCGACAGTATTTTAAATAATCAAATTACTTTTTGAAAAAAAAAACAAAACTCTTCTTGACATAATCAACGAAATTTTCTATAACCCCAAAAAATTGTCCTTTTTCTTAACTTTGTAAGTCCAACAATCAGCAATCCCCAATGCTGTTTGATGAACCCATTCTTCTGCTGTCATCTAAATAGTGTTGTTCATCCGATGCTCTTCGCAGTTTTATGTCCTGTTGAAGAAGGTAGGTTACCAAAATGCATCAGCAAAATAAATCTACTGCATTGTTAATTTCCAGAGCCTGTTTCTTCATTTAGTCAATTATAGAGCAGGCACCCAGCTCACAAATCAGAGATCTTCCTTTCTAAGCCATTAGAAAGCTAACATAAACTCATAATTTATATATTATTGTTTGGAAATCAAGCAATAAATACATTACATTACTGTTTGGAAATTAAGAAAATCGCTGATAGATAGTTACAGCTTTTTCATTTGAAGTTTGGTATTCATCTTGTTTAGTTTTTAACAGAATTGCAACATATCATAGAAAAATAATTACCACACAAGAGAAATCCAACTAAATAACCTTTTAGTGCAGTTTTTGGACTTAAGGGAAATTATCTAGTGATTTTTACTTTGATTTGACAAATAATAATAATTACAAATAATTGAATAATAAATATATATCTTCTTTTAAGTTGTTGTCCTCGAGGCTGCTCAAAAATTCTGGTTATGATTTATTTGAAATTCAAATGAGTTGATTATTTTTATTTAATGATTTTTTTAGCCTCTTGAAAATAATTTAAAAGTTCATTAATATTTGAAATTAGATTACCTACAATATTTGAAATGATTGATAAATTACAACTGAAAACATTTTTTAAATAATCTTCAATAGATTCTAAAATATTTTTGTGGCCAAGCTTATTATACCTTTCACATTATTTCCAACTCCCAGATTAATATTATCTACACGGTAGGTATCATCATTTTATTTTATTGTAATTTTTTGTATTTTTTGTATTTTCTTCTTTATACTTCACTTGTATCCCTTGTCCTTTTGTTAACCGGATATAGTCTCTCTTTTCGGTCCGCGAATGTCGCGACCCCCCTCTCTCCTTTTTTTTGTACTTTGTGTATATTTTACCCCCATTGGCCTTCTCCTTTTATTCCTTATTGGTCACCTTTTTTTTTATTTCTGTCTTTCCACGCTCATTGCTTATTCTGTACCGAAATTTTCTGTATATAAAGGCCTGCGAGCCTCTTGTTGTGTATCCTGAAGAAGCCGGGAATAAATGGCGATAATTCTGTTGTCCACCTTTTATACTGTAAAGCCACCACTCACTTCGTAAATAAAGAAAGTCCTGTTGAACTCTTGACATCTTTTGCATGGTAAGCTCCCATCAGAAGGATTTCTACGGACGAAGAATGTTCATTGGCTAAATTAAAAAAAAAAAACTAAAGAAGTATTAACGGGGAGAGGAGAAGGGAAGGAGAGGATGGGACAATGGTATTAAGATTAAATAAGGGCATATTAATTTAGTTGGGACGTTAATACTACTTAAAGTAAACTAATCTTCTGAAAATTAATTCAAAAAAAGAATTTTCACACACAAAAAAAAGAATAAGATGTGATGCACGTGATAACAACTATTAGATGGCACAGAACAAATCCAAAAACTATGGGTACTACTTAAACTTTTCTGGTTCTTTTTCTCTCGAAGAAAGCTCATGGACTTCACTTACTATATGAATCGGAAGTTAATTTCACTAGTTTCGGTTCTCAAAATAGAAAGGAAACGAAAAATAAAAGAAAAAAAAAGCATATCGTGCAGCAAAATCTATTAATAAGAAAGCAAAATCATAGTGTGAATTTTCATAGGTTCATCGTACACTGCATCGAGGTAAGGTCTTTTCAAAATTCCCTTTGTTATACGATTAGATTCGCCTAAACCATTCTTTCAAGCTCTCTGTCTGCATCTGTCTCTGGGTTTCATGAATTGAAGTCGTACAGCTCTTTGAAATAATCTCATGCCTACTTCAGACACTCCATTCCACTTTTGATATTCATAAACTTGAGCAAGTACCTTTATTCGAAGTCGTTTTCTAGTTGTCTTGATGGATTTCTTTCTGTCTGCTTTAAGCTAATTTCTTTTGTAGTTTTCTCTTTGTCTACTCAAACATCTGATAATTTTGATGTGTTGGTCATAAAATAATAGTCTCTTGTCATAAACGTTTGATCGTCTGTCCATCGTAGAGCAGTGTGGTAGCCATAGGATTCAATCTTGAAGTTTGTGATGTTCATTTAGTTACCGCTACATCCATTTATTCACAACTGCTTTGTTCGATGACTATTTGTCTTCTACCACAATCTCTTGTTTCAATCAGCTTCGGTCTTTGTCTGGCTTGATACCGATTCCATTCTTCTTGAGCTGGTGATCTCTTGGGTATGGCTGGTTGGCTATGGATTCATCCTGCTAGGTAGTCTCCTCTGGGCGATGTCTAGCTGGCTATTGATTCACCCTTCTTGCTAATCTGCTCAGGGCAATATCTGGCTGAATACTGCTTCATTGTTCAAAGTATCACCGAAGTCCGTTTTCAAAACAATCAAAATAATGTGGTTTGTTCACAAGCTTCTCACCCAGGTATTGTTGATATAAACATGACAACAAGAGGAACTGTAAAAATGAACTTACACATTGTTGATGAAAACAAAAGTGTTTGGAATATCTAAATTATATTTGAAGTGCAAAATTTTTCATTTTCTTGACACCGTTAAAGTTTATATGTTTAGAATTTGCTGAATTTCGTGGACTTAGAAATTCTAATGTATATATTTCACATATTCTCTTAGCCAAGCCACATGGCTTTCCATTAATTATATGTAAAATCTCTATCTTCGTATAATTTCAAGTTCCAGAACTTTTTATTTCAACGTACTTATGAAATATGGCACTACTTTGTCCTTGCAGGTTAACTTCTTAGGTCTCCACCTGTCGAGTCATCGGAGGACCGCTAGTAATTCACTGCTCTGGTCACTCCTGTCATCTACGGAATAGGAAACCTAAGATAGCAAAAAGCAAGAAATTATTCTTTAAAGGTTGACTTGTTCATGAAAAACCCAAAAGTTAATTTTTTCGACTTTTTTTTGTGTGTGTGTGAACTTTTAGACCTGTAACAAATAAATATGAGCAAACACTTAAGAGAATGCTCCAACATTAGGAAAACCAGTGTCTGCAGTGGCTCTGTTGTAGAAACGATAAGCCATATATTAGAACTGTGATATTTACTTAATGTTAGATAAATTTAAGTAAATTTAATATTCAGTATTTAATAAATTTAATATGCTGTCAGATAAAAGTTGATTAGCTGTTTTGTTGAATCTGCCTTCATAGTTTTATCAGATCACATCTTGGCATAATAGATTATTTCTTATTCTATTAATAGGTTATAGAAAACATTAAAATTTCAAGAGATTTCAAAGTGATCGATTTCATCATTTTGCTTATTCTACTTGAGTTGGATAATCACCGCCAACAAATTGAAACGCTTTTAAAAAACAAGGTCCGCCAGGGATGTTTACAAAGTTCATTTTTGGAGAAAATATTTAAGACTCATAATATGGTAAGAGAAAAATGTTTAAGAATTTGCATTAGTCTGCTTTTATAGTAAATCTCTGAAGATATAAAAATAATTTATGGTGTACTATAGCATACATTCAACTTGTTACATTCTCTTGTTACATTAAGTTATTTTATAGCAATTCCATCATGAGATATTGTCCAGTGATACTCCTGCAAATTAAACACCCTAACATGACCTCCATCCCAAGAAAGTTATGATAAAGTTTGATGGTCATTGGGTGGATCCTTTATGAATTTCTTAAATCTGATCAAACTATTACAGCTCAAGTTTAATGCTAGCAATTTGATGCTTTTAGCCAGAAACTTGCAAAGAAAACACTAACTTGTAAACATGGAAGGGCCTGAACTCCTTCCTGACAATGCTTGTCCTCATACAGCAAAATTAACTGAACAAAAATTGGAGAAGATAGGAAATGAAAACTTGGCCACATCTGTCATCACACCAGAACTTCACTCAACAAATTGACATTTTTTCCTGACCTTAGAAATGGTCTTTGCAAAAATGTTCTTGGCTTGGGTTGAGTTGGCTAAAATCTTGCTATCACACTGGTGATAGTTTCTGCTGTTGTCTATCAAATAAAAGCATAATTATATTTTCAACTTCACTCCTCAGTGTATAAGTGAAAATTCCTATGGTTCTTCATCTCTTCTTCCAGTATCAAGATACTGCACCCTTAGTGACGTGACAGCTACACTTTTGTTACATCTAATTCTATAATTTATTCATTCTAGAATTCTCATATTGCCAGAGACCAATTTGGGGCTATATGCTTCAATTATGAAATTATCAGTCATTATATTTGTTTTTGAAAGATTTTGTTTGACTTGCTTTTTACGAGATGGGATGTTTTTTAAATGTCAATGCTTGCATGAATTTAATGTGATTTGGAAAAGTTTACTTTTATTATAATATACAATGAAATATTATGAGGTTTGCCCAAATGAAAAGTGGACATGTCCATCTACACCAGCGACAATAGCGTTCTAGTGAAGGAGTGAGCCAGTAGATTCCAGACATTTATCGGAGTGCATAAATTGCAACTTCACCTGCTCATATGTATACAACAACAAACATTAGAAGAAGGAAGTGTAAAAATGGATGCGTCCAGGAAAGGTGATGTTAAGCGTTTTCTTCGACCACCATGGACCAACATGTTATCTAGCGAAGAAATGCACCATCAATTCTGCACTGTGCTGCAATACTCTCACAAAATTTAGGCAATCAATTAAAAACAAGCACCCAGGACTTCTCTCAAAACACATGATACTTCTGCACGACAATGCACACTCCCACGTCTCCTTGCTACAGAAATTCCGTTGGGAAGTCTTGGAAGATCCTGCCTACAGTCCAGACTTATCACCATATGAGTACTGCATCTTCGGGGCACTCAAGAAATACATTGCAAGGGAAACATTTCAATTCAGACGAAAACATGAAGTTTCAATGAAAGACTTTTTCAAAATCGACCACAATCCCTCTATGCTAAGGAAATTGACCTGCTGTGTAAACAATGGGACCAATGCCTCAACCAACATTGCATTACTTTTTAAGTTTCAAACAAAGTCATTACATATCCAGACTGTGTCCACTTGTCATTTGGGCAATCTATATATGATGGAAATATCATTAAATTGACAAATATTTGCCTGGAACCATTTCATTTGTAACATAGATTATTATAGTAGCAGACTGATAAAGTTGTTTTAGATAATTAATTTTTAATCTTGTGTTTATTTTATTTTATTTTATTTTTTTTTTGTATTTGTATTTTAAAGATCTTAGGTGAATATTTTCCGTGCCTTTTAATTATGGCTGGATCATTGCTCAGATCTTCAGATCAAGTGGTATTGCAATTTGGTGCTGTTATATATCGTTGTTCCTTCTTAATTTTTAATACTTATCATCAGCAGGTAAGTGTAAATAAATATATCAAATGTTGCAAAACGATTTACAATTATATCTAGAATAAAAGAGCTGCAAATAAGTTAACAATGATGGATTGAAATCTTATTTTTAAGACTTCAAAATTTTAATCCCAAATGTTGAGACTTCAAAACTCTTAACCTCCACACAGTGAGCCAGAACGCTACAAAACTGGACAAAACCTAAAAAATCAAAATCTCAAAATATAGGGGGAAAAATATTTATTAGTGACAAAACACAATCCTCTTTCAGTTGCACAACTGCTCTTCCCTTTTTGGTAGAGTGGATTTTACAAGGTAGGGTGGAAACACGGTGCTTATGAACGGGGGGAAAAACTGAAAGTGGAAGTTTGAAATTTAACTGCAGCTGCAGTGAGAAGATTTATTATTCCTTACTCACTGCACTGAAGCAATCATGAGCCTGTAGTTGGTAAGTTCAATGTACATGTATTTTTGAAGCTTTTGTATTCATTTTAGGAATATTCGAGCTGATAAAACCGTTTAATAATCCATCACAACATTGACTGTTTCTGTACGCTTTTAAGTTTTGGTTTACCTAACACAAAATGATATTTAAGAAAACTCCGACGAAATCCGGATCTATATTTTATAACATAGGTTTTATATGGTGTGTAGAATGTTATAATGAAAATTTAGCTGCGACCGTTTGCAACCACGGAAGTTCTTGTACTTCAAAGTTTCTTTTGCGTAATGTATTTGTGATGTGGGTGGTGTAATCTCAGCTGAGAATGTAATATAAGTGGAGAAAGAACTTTCGCAGAAAATCATGTTATAAAGTCATAATGTTGTCTTTGTAATGTTTATTCACTTTACAACCAATTACTTCTGTCCCGTTATTATTTGTATTGGTTTGATTCTCTGTTAAATGTTATGTTCATTAAATTAAAATTTTAAAAAATGCAAGTAATATCTTCATTCATATCAAGGAAATACAATTTTCACTTGCTTTTAACACAATCTTATGTATTTATATCATAAAGTTCTGAACTTTAAGTTTTGTCTGGGTTTTGCAGCGTTCTGGCCCACTGTGCTCCAGTGTTATCTTTTTTTTTTTATTACAGGGTGATTCAGTCAATTTATGACCATTTCAGTACTATGATTTATTGACCCATTAATGTTTACAAACTTAGCATTTCTATATGATATTTTAGGCAGTTTGGAGTTTTTATTCCCGTGGAAAAGTCTTGATGATATGCTCAATGTGGCCATCACGAACGTTTTGAACTGCTCGCAGCCGAATGGTGAAGTTGTTCATAACTCTATCCAGGATTTCTGCATCCACAAGGGTGCAGCAGTCGACGATGCTTTGCCGCAGCTGGTCTAGGGTTCTTGGTGCTGTAGTGAACACACTGTCTTTAAGGAACCCCCAGAGATAAAAATCACATGGGTTTAGGTCAGGACTCGTAGGGGGCCAAAGAAAGCCACCCCCGAATCGATCTGGAAACCTGTTTGAAATGACACGATTTCCGAATTTCTGATTGAGAAAGTCTAGCACTTCATTAACGGTGTGAGGCCTAGTCCCATCCTGTTGAAACCATTGATGTCGAAGCGGTATACGCCTCCTTCGCAGCTCAGGGATGAAGAAGGTTTCCAACATGTTAAGGTAAGCCTGTGACGTTACGGTGCCCTCAAAAAAGAACGGACCAATGATGCCTCTTTTGGAAATCGCGCACCAAGCCATAACCTTTCGTGGATGAAGAGGTGACTTATGGATCTCATGAGGGTGCTGGGAACCCCAAAAACGAACGTTGTGTTTATTAACGTCACCTGACAGATGGAAGAAGGCCTCATCTGACACCCACAGGTTGTCCACAATGTCCTGATTGGCTTTCATTTCTGCGCCAAATTCCATCGCAAGTTGTTGTCGCTTCTGTCTTCCAGTGTCTGTTAACTCCTGATAAACATGGATCTTATACGGGAACAGGTGTAAATCCTTTCTCAAAATTCGCCAAGTCGTGGTATACGACAGCCCTTCTTCAATGGATAGGCGGCGAACAGATTTTTTGGTAGGGGAATCGACCAGCCTTGTGCGAACATTTTCGACAACTTCGGCCATTCGAACACGAGCTTCGCTCCTGCCTTTTTTTCTTGCCTTTAACACATCCAGTGGCACGAAATTGTTTGACAAAATCCATGATTTCTTGCCTGCCTGGTGCGTCTCGACACTTATACTCCTTCCGGAACTTTCTTTGCATGGTTACAGGTGATTTTGTCTCAAATACCATTCGACAACCTTGCATTTCTGCTCTGTTTATAAAACGGGCGCCATTTATCAACAATACAGTTTTCATGCAGCGCCGTTGCAACAATACAAACTCCAACTATTTAGAAATTCGATTTGGCGCTAATATTCTTTCAATTGTTTGTCCCTAATGCACGTCATTCGAGTGAAATGGTCAGAAATTGACTGAATCACCTGGTATTTCCTGACAAAAACTAAAAAAAAATATTTTTTTCTGGAACTAGAAAACTCCAGACTTTTTTTTTTCTTTTCATTTCTTTTGAAGTCAAGCAGTTTGATTTTGCTCTTGAACACTTTCTTTGAATTAATTGAGGAACTATACATACTGGCCAGTGAATTAGAAACATCTGTGAAAAATATGGAAATTTGTTTTAATCTATTTTTTTGCAAAATAGTTCAAGATCTTGTGTTTCAAGCATGTACTTATCACCTGTTTAAGGAATTGGGCAAGTCTAATCATGTAACTTAATCAGTATGTGGAAAAAGAAGGACCTAACTGATTATCTAACTGGAGCCATGATTGAAAACAAAGCAGCTGATTGGATTCTCGAAAGATATCCAATAATATCCAGAGTAGTCAATTCTTGGACAGTGATTCACTGTCTGTCTCAAAGGGTGGAAAATTGCCATCATTTAAAATGACTTGTCAGAGAATAGGACATCCACTGTGTAGTAATGGAAAAATGATTGTTAAAGGCTGTTCCCAACCATTGTCTTGCAGAATCATGCACCAAGAATTGAAGCAGATCCAAATCGGCAATTGTATGCCTATATGAAAACCTGTGATTTGTTTGCAAAAATTAGGAAGGTTTGTCAACCTTACTGTATGGAACGTTGTGCCTGAACACTTCTAAGACTGGAAGAAGGTTATATGGTCTGGCAAATCATGATACACATCTTTTACGGGCATTGGGCAGAGGGTTTGATGAGTGCCCCATGAAGTAATGATCCAGCATGCCTTATCAAGACAACCCAAGGTTCAGGTGGTTGTGTCATAGAATGGAGTTTGTGCTGGTATGGAAATGGTCCCCTAATATTCATGGACGGTCCAGTGCATTCTACGAACATCTGAAAATTGTTTCTGTTCAAATCCATCTTGCATTGCTGCATTTTTATCCTGCATGATGGGTTCTTCACGGACAATAATGCTGCTTTTCATCATGCACAGTTGCCTCAGCAGTGGTTTAGCGAGCACAGTTATCATTTACCCTGAATGCCTCAGATTTCAGCTCATAGAGAATGTTTGGGACATGTTAGTACTGTATATTCAATAGCAAGATCCTCTTACAACAAATCAGCGAGAACGAAGGGAATTTTTGATGAACATTTGGTCTTCCAAGTGTTTCTACAACTTATTGGCCCCATGCCAACTGACATACATGCTTTAATTCGGGCCAAAGGGGATCCAATATTATTAAAAAGATGTTTCTTATTCATTGGTCTGTTTGTATAGCTTTTAAATCTAACCCTGAGACTAAGAGATGCACCATGTTGCATAATTTTCCCTGGGATTTCAAAGCTCAGTACCTTATAGGCCAAGTCACATAAATGGAAAGCAGCGTGTCAGTGAGCAGAGTAAATATCCAAGTTTTTACCTACCTTAAATATGATCATATTTTTCCCTGGTGAATTGACACGTCACTACTGTATGTTCAGGATGGTAGCAACTTCATCCGTGATTCTCTATGAATCTCGTAAGTTTCTTGGTAAAAATCACATGTAATCCTTATCTTTTACATAACCCCAAAGGAAAAGCGAACTCAGGTGAAGCCAGGCTAGAAGAGCCAGATTTTCATCAGACTTATATTTAGGAGATTAAATGAGGAAATCACTGATCTGCAAAAATGGTGTGCCTAGAGTTTTGGCCTGTCATGCTGTTATTTAAGACTTACACTCAAACTATTGCTGATATAAAGTGGTATTCATGTAACCATGAATGCCATATCTTTCACAAACAAAACCTGTACGTCCCCCTACCTGTTTGTATGCTATTATCTTTTATGTGTCTTTGCTCTTATATGGCCAGACTTTAGAATACCTGCAGGCATTTATGCAGCATGCTATTTAATAAGTACATTTATTTTTAAGAATGTACAGGGTGACAATTATTGAGCTATATGGAGAAAAAAAAAAAAAAAAACTTGAAAAATTTGAACAATTGGCGAGATTCAGTTTAAACTTAGTGGGTGAATGCAGGGCACGTTGGGATTTTTTTGATGTAAATATGGTTTGGTTTAGCGATGAAACCCTCTTTCATTTGGATGGTACGTCAATAAGCAGAATTGCCGCATTTTGGGGACTGAAAATCCCATTTTGCGATCGAGAAGTCTCTCGACCCTAAACGGGTAACTGTTTGGTATGCACTGTCAAGTCGTGGAATAATCGGTGTGATGTTCATTGAAGGAACGGTGATTGCTGAACGATGTGTCAAAATTTTAGAAAATGATCTCATCCCTATTATCCAAAGTGACCCAGATTTCGAAAAGATGTGGTTCATGCAGGATGGAGCACAACCCCATCGGACCAATAGAGTGCTTGAAGTCTTGGAAGGGCACTTTGGAGAGCGCATTCTAGCTTTGGGGTACCCAGAGGCCACTAGCTTGGCTGCCATATTCTCCGATCTCATTTTTGTGGGGCAATAGTAAAGGCGAAGTTTACGCAAATAACCCCAAAACCATCGCTGAACTCAAAACTAAAAATAACCCATTCAGGAGGTCATCGAAAGCATCGATGTCTCGAGTTTTGCAGAATTTTGCTCTTCGTCGTGCCACATCATAGCCATTGATGGCAAGCATATCAAACAGGTCATAAACTAAATCCAATTATCTGTAGTTAATTTTAACATTTGAATAAAATTTTTGAACTCAGTAGTTTTTGAAAATTTGATGTTTTATTTCATATTGCTCAATAATTGTCACCCTGTATTAACCATTACAGTCAAGATGAAGAATGCTCAAGTTGTCCATTAATATGTACATCTGTGACAGAATAAAATTTTTGTGAACAAGTGGTGCATCTCCCTATTCTTCATCTTGATATGTAAGAATGATTTAAGATAATTGATAAATAATAAGCATATTGCTAAGATAATAATTGAATAGCAAAAATTTCATCCAAAATTAATATGGCCAGTCATGGTTTATATGACTTGCTTTCTACCCTTGAAGCTCCTGATTGGTTGGTATTGTTAAACTTTGGTTGGTATTGTTAAACTTAAAGCTCATGATGGAAGAGTTGCTGGTGGACGAACAAACCAGTGGCTATCATCAGCTGCTAGACATCTAGCACTGGTCCCTCACCAAATGGGTCAGACTAAAGTCCCCCAACAGCTGTGCCCCAAATAGCCGTCCCACCCAGCAGTGGTCCTCAAGCCACTGGCTGTCACCCAGCCAGCAAGCCGACCAACGAGACAACCAGGCCACAGCCCCCCCATGTTACCCACTGCCCACACATCCCTCCGATCTGCATATAATTTATCAGTTGTGGCAATTTCTAAGATCTGCTATTCTCTTCTTCCATTCATGTTTGGTTTGACGAGTTATTGGTGAAGAGCGCACAACTTATTTACCTTTCCGACCTTTAATTCCCATAGAAATGTAAGCTATTATGACTCCCCTAAAATTTATAATACTCCCCTGTACCATTTATTCATTACAGTTATTTAGAGTTCCCGTTATCATCCAATACCATTAAATTTCTAGATATCAATCAGAGCTAATTTAAATACTCTCCCCCAATATTCGATTATTTAGACTATAAGCGGACCATAGTGATTTAAATAAAAAGGTTCTAGTTCTCTTAAGGTATCAAAATGACACCTGTATCCTGTCCCAGCTTTCAATCTCAGGTCTTCTATTAAATTTTATAATTTAGAAAATAAAGTTCCATGGAGAATTTAGATTATTGAAAAGATGGAGAATTTAGATGTCATAGTCGAATAAATGCCACAATGAGATTGGAAGTTGAGGGAACAATTTTAAGTGATATGTGAAATCCAACATCACTCAAGTGAATGTAAAATGCTCAAAATTGAATAATGTAGAAAAAGTTGTAAAGAAACGAATTTCCATAAAATGAGAGAGCCTCACAACATATATACACGATGTTCTTATTAAAAGTTTGACTCTGGCTTGAATTGTGGTTATGAAGTGGAAGTGCATGTATGTTTTTTGAATAATTATTTATTACACTGTTTAGCTCTAAGGTGTCATGGGGGTGTGATTTTGGTAAATTTTGCTAGGACGGTCTTATGTTGTGCCAGCAGCTGCGGTGGAGAGATGACAAAACTGAGAAAAATATGTTGATGGTATTTGATTGGTTGGAGAACAAAATAGTGGGTAAGGTATCTAAATTACATGAAAAATATAAAATCGTTATTTTGAGAGAGGATAAACAGAAGTAAGTTAAGCATTAAACAAGAATTTAACCCCCCCACCCCCACCCCAAGGAAGCTGTAGGAAAGTGGCGTTATATCGAGCTCATGGAAATAGGCCCCTTTTTTAATCAAAACGACTCTACCTTTTATTTTTTCATCATTTCCCTCAAATGAAATATCACATCCCATATGTTGTCATTTGTAAGCATTAACAGTTTCTAAAGGCCACCTGACTGTAACCCCCATAACTCTGACCCACTGGGATGATCCAGCCCAAATAATCTAAAAGTGTAGATCTTGCCTACAGGAATCTGCATCCTCAAATTTACTTCTTAACCAGATGGACCCCTCTAACTCCCACTCCAATAACTCCAATCTTGGTGGGCCAGTTGAACCACCCCCTCCCCAAAATTGGCCACCATGTCAACTAAATCTGTTACATGGGGAGACCCCCCC
>JAHWFO010043799.1:1864688-1880242 GCA_023313115.1 Rhysida immarginata
TAACTAATTACTCATGAAAATGATTATTGGAATATGCATTTTACCAATTGTTTTAATATCGAATTGAAAAGACTTAATTTGTTTTAAAATTGATTGTAATATATTGATGTAATTTTTCTTCAATTATGCAAAATTTAGGAGGTCATTGCTGCTTTATTGACACACACAGGAAGCTGTGAGGCTGGAGAAACTGATATGGCTCTAAATATTTTAGAAGAATTAACATTAACAGCTGCTAAAGAATTATTTCCATTTGCATTGTTTATCAAGGTAATTAATAATATACAAGGTGCTCAGAAAATATCTGGCAAAATTTTAAAGGGTGGTAGAGGGGACCAAAATAAGCATTTTCCATCATAGAGTGCGTGTCCAGAAATGATGAATTTAAGCGCACAGTCGATGATGTCTGGGAGTAAAGATGTCATTTCCCTTCTGGGATTTAGAAACCTCAATTCCATAAAAGTTGGGACAGGATGAAAACATGCGATGCTGACAAAATATTGATACACTGAGGAATTAATTTATTTTATTTCAAAAGAAGATACATGTAGTTTATTGGGTAGGTATTAAATATTTCGGAACCAAAAATTTAATAATAGTAATCAATATTAGTTTTTTTGTAAACTGGTGGTTGCAACACACTCCAAATATGTTGGGACAGTGGTTGAATTACCATTGTCTGACATCTCCCATCCTTCTGATCACGCTTTGTAGCCAATTTCTGTACTATTGCAATGGGAATTTGTTGCCATTCCTGCAGTATGAAAGTTTTCAGCTTTAAACTGTTCGGGGTCATTGTTGAAGTAACTTCCTCTTAATAATTCGTCATGCATTCTATATTAGGGACAAATCGGGACTGCAGGCAGGCCAGTTTAACACCCGAATTCGTCTATTGTGTAGCCAATGTCCTGTAATGTGAGTAGTGTGGGGTTCAGCATTATCTTAAACAGGGATGCAGATTTAGAAAGGAACTGGTTGCAAAAAGAAGTCACTGAGAAGGAACACATGTTCTTATTAAATTCCAATATGTGCTTCTGCATTAAGGGTGCCATTGCAGATGTACAAGTTTCCCAAACATTGGCACTCGTGCAGCCCAGACCATTACTGAAGCTTGCTTCTGTACAGCACATCGGTAACAAGCAGGATTGTCCTTTTCCTCTTTGATCCTAAGTACACGCTGACGATTTTCGCCAACAACCGTAAATGTAGATTCATCGGACCACAAAACATGTTGCCACTGGCTGTCAGTCCACTTCCGATGGGGGTGTGTCTAAGCCAGGTGCCTATGTTTCTGCAGTTTGTTTATGAACAGCTTTCATTTTGCATAATAGAGCTTCAACTTACATTTTGTGATGTAGTGGCGAACGGTATTCAACGATAAAGGTTTTTCATAGAATCCTTGAGCCCATTTCGCAATTTCTATCACTGTTGAATGTCCATTTTTATTGCAGTGACGTCTGAAACCCCAAGGATCATGAGCAATCAGAATGGGTCTTTGTCCTTGCCCTTTACGAACGGTGGTATTTCTGCTTGTCCTGTACTTATTAGTAATATTATGAACTGTAGATGACGGAAATCCAAGATTCCTGGCTATTTCACGCTGAGATATGTTGCTTCTAATCGTTTGGCTTGTTCTATTGTGCATACGTTGACCCACTGCCTTATCTCGACCCACGTTGTCGTGTAAATGACCGGCCACACATTGCAGTTTGCATTTAAAAAGGGGAAAGTTAAGACATAATGTTCTCCAGAAGTTTCGAGAATATTCATGAAACTCCTATGGCTTCCAGTGTGGTCTTTTCCTTCTGTCCCAACTACAACCTCTGACAATTAAGTTCGGTGAATGACCTCATATTGCTAACGGTCGTAAGAGTGCGCTACCGTCGTATCCTGCCCCAGACAGGTCGAAACATGTTTAAACAACTTTGAGAGAATCAGCGCTGCGAATGTGTTTATAGTGTTTAAACAGGACATTGAAGAGTGAAGGTGTAGTGCGCGTGGTCGAAACCCAAAATGTATCAGCGAACGAAAGAGACTCATGAAATGCTGACAACAGTTTACAAAAAAAGTGGTATCACTTTGAAGTGTGTTTGAGTGGTTTAAACGGTTCCGAGGAGGCCGGAACACCGTGGAAGACGCCCCCTGAAGTGGCCAGACATCCAACATAATGTTACGACCCAACTGAAGGCTATCCCTAAAAACGACTATGCCAGGAGTTTCCAGGACTTGTACAGCCGTTCCCAGAAGTGCATTACCATCGACGGGGATTACTTTGAAGGATAGTAACTGCTGTTTCATGTAAGCCAGCAGTCCACTCGCAATATGAGGTCATTCACCGAACTTAATTGTCAGAGGTTGTATTTTGATGCCTGTTGCCAATGGCAATTTCATTAAAGATTTCTATACGACCAAAAAAGAGATAGTCATTTATAAATTGCACATATTTTACTTCAGCCACTTCAAACGCATTTATTATTTTTATTTTGCTAATATATATTTAGTCAATCATGTTCTATTTGCATTTTTCATATTGTCCCAACTTTTATGGAAATGGGTATTGTACAACAGCATGCATTGCTTTACAAATGCAGAACTTCCAAATATCAATATGATATGTGGAAATTGACGAAAACTAACGAAACTGTGGATAATCCTAGAATAAATAGGGGCATATACAGATCACTAATCCACAAAATATTAAGGTTTCTACATGACCCCCTCTACAAGATATTTTGTGGATAAATGATCTCTACATGCCCTTATTTATTCAAATAATAGGCTAATATAAAAATACTTTTTTTATTTGGATGGATTTAAAGCTTTTATATATAATTAGAATGAAAATTTAGTGTTTATTGATCATCAGCAGCTGAATTTGCTTTTATGTAATATTGTTATCAGAAAGGATATACAGATGCTCTTGACCAGAACAATTATATTTTGGCAAAATAAAAAAAAAAAATTCATCTCAAAAATTGGCCAGTAAAGCATGTTTGCATATTTGTAATTTTCATTTCTTTATCATACTACTAGGTAACCACAAAAGTTCTTGCCGTTTTTATGTTGCCATAAAAGGAAGTGATAGAAGATATGCAAATGAGTGTACAGTGTGGTCAAAATCTGTTGGGGGGGAGGGGGGCAGGAAGGTTAGCCTGTAAAAATACAGGGCTATTGGGCATTCACACCAATCACATCTCGTACAGAAGTGAAGACTAATGGAGGTATCGAAGGAGATGGTTTGGTGTTGTTTGCTTTATGACTTCAAGGTGGGCTTATCAGCAGCTGCATCAAGTCGCTGAATGTGTCTTGCATTTGGGGATGATGCTGTGAATGAACGCACTGCAAGGTATTGGTTCCAGAAATTCAGGTCAGGAGAATTTGCCATTTCTGATGAACTCTGTAGTGTAGTGTGTCTGGTGGACTAGATGCCACGGATGGTTCACTACGAGCTGCTATCAATTGGCCAAACCATCACTGGGGCCCTGTACTCCCAGCAGTTGGAACGTGTGCAACAGGCATTACAGCAGAAGGAGCCAGCATTGGTGAATCGCAAAGAGGTACTCTTCCTACATGTGCCAGGGAAACCATAGAGCAGCTTGTCTGGGAAACTTTGTATCATCCACCTTACTCACCAGATCTTGTTCCAACGGATTATCACCTTTTCCATTCTCTGGACAACCGTCTTCGTGGAAAATCCTTACGAAAGGAACTCATGGACTTTAAGTCCAAGACCAGCAAATTTTACAGCCAGGGGATTGATCAACTGGAGACACGTTGGCAGAAGGTGCTAGATGCCAATGGGGATTACTTTGGTGACTAGCGAATACACTACTTTTTGTGTACATCGTTTTGTTTTCCGGAATTAAAAACTGCAAGAACTTTTCTGGTTACCTAGTTTATTGCAGATCATCCCATTTTCTTAAATGATGTTCTTATGTATTTCATGGTCAAAAACAAATTTCTTTATCTCATTATGCAGTTGATTATGCAATGCAATGAATTACATTTTAAGATGTCATTTAGTCCAGAATATCAAATTATCATGAGTCAGATAGCTGGGGTGTATTTTTTTATTTTTCTTTTTTCCTTTCTTTTATAGCTGTAGTTCTTTATAGTGTCATCTCTTTTTTGTAGATATACACTCAAGTGGCCAAATTATTATGAGCACCTGACGTTTGTAGGCAAATTAAGTATGGTTTTGTGCTGAACTTGCTAGAGGGCCTGACCATTATAAATAGGTTAGCGGATTGTTTACCACGACAGTAGAAGTGATTTGTTTCTGAAGATATGGGTAAACAATACGATTTAACAGCCTTTGAACGTGGAATGATTATTGGAGCCAACTGGGTCTGAAAGTGCGAATTGTGGCCGTCAGCGGCTAGTCAATGTTTGGGTAGAATGGAGAGTGGCAAGACTGTTACAAGACAACAGAAGGGCAACAGTGCATCAAATTATGGTACTGCAGATCTTAATCACGGATCCTCTCAAATGATCTAATTGTTTGCCGTATACTGCATTGTATGGGATATGGAAGCCGAAGGCCTGTTCGAACACCTTTGCTGTCTGTAGTTAACAAAGAGAAGATGATAATATACTGAAGATATACTTCAACAAGATAAAATATCTCCAATTCCGACAGGAAAAATGGATTGGACAGTTGAGCATTGGAAAAAAAGTCATCTGGTCCAATGAATCACGTTTCTAGTTGTAGATGGCAGAGTGAGAATTTGGCAGAAACAGCATGAAAGCATGGACCCCACATGCTTGAGTACAATACTTCAAGGTGGTGGAGGCATTGTTATGGTTTGGGGCATGGTTTCCAGCCATGAATTGGGCCCCTTAATTCATGTGGAATGTGTAAATGGCATAACATAAGAGGGGTATCCAGAAAATAAGTTCCGTTTATTTTAAAAAAATTTAGTGTTTATTGAAAACAAAATGAAATTTACAAGAATTGTACTTCAGTATATGCATTATTTTTCTATGTAATCCCCACCGATCTCAATACATTTTGTATACCTGGAAACGAGCTTTGAAATCCCCTCCTTGTAAAAGCTTGCCGCCATCTCTTGTTCAGTTGTTGACTGCTTCCTTGATCTCCTTGTCAGAGCCGAAGCGTTCTCCTGCTAATTTCTCCTTTAATTTCGGGAAAAGATGATAATCGGAAGGGGCTAAATCGGGGCTATAGGGTGGATGGGGCAGAACATTCCATCCAAACTGCTCAAGAAGGTGACTGGTGTCATGAGCGACATGAGGCCGAGCATTGTCGTGGAGGAGGAGCACACGTGCAGTCAACATTCCCCTTCTCTTGTTTTGAATCAAATTTTCAATTTTTTGCATAATTTTGTCCGTGACGAGTGAAGGTCGACCTCTTCCTTTTTCGTCCTCAAGATCGTGTTTTCCTGCTTTAAACTCGCGAACCCATCTTCTCACCATTGACTCAGACATCACATCCTCTCCATACAGAGAAACAAGCTGTTGGTGAATGTTCATTGACTTGAAATCGCGAGCATGTTGAAACTGAATGACACCACACACAGTGATCTGAGGCAGCTTGGGAACGATGGTGGCTGGAACAGAACTGGAGGACTCCATTTGCAGTACCTCTCCTAACTGTATTAGTCGAGTGACTGAGCTAACTCTTCCCGCATTCGTTCACAAGACTGTTCTCTTTCATGCAACGTTGCTGGATTTCGCATTACTCCCCTTTTTAAGCCTACATAACAAAACGGAACTTATTTTCTGGACACCTCTCGTACCTAAGTATCGTTGCTGACCAAATTCATCCTATCATGTTGATGGTGTATCCATGCTATGGTGCTTGTATTGTGCAGTAGTGGTTTTAAGAAAACATGAGGGAGACTTTACCTTGCTTAGGTGGCCCTCACAATCACCAAATCTGAATCCAATTGAGCATTTGTGGGACGAAGTTGAAAACGCCATCAGGCAGTTGGTTCCAAAACTTTCAAATCTCACACAACTGGACAGTGCTCTTCATGAGGCCTGGTGTCAGATTCCTTGCATCACTTTACAACATCTCGTGGAGTCAATGCCAAGAAGAATCGCCGCAGCATTGAAGGCAAAAGGTGGCCCAACGAAGTACTGATGGGGTGGTCATAATAATCTGGCCACTCAGTGTATTTGTTCTTTCATAGCAAATATATTTTAATGTATTTTTTAAAACATTTTTAAATTTACAGAGCATCGTGGATTCTTTGAATAATTTCCATCTTTACCAGATAAGGAAAATTTATTCATTTTTATCAAGATTAGCATACAATTTCAATTTTGAGGAAGGATCTGGTCTAAGAGATGAGATTCACATCATTATACGAAAGCAGTTGTCAGATGATAATGTCAAGTAAGGGTTGTTTCACTCTTTCAAACATGTCATTAAAATTCTATTCTTATAAATGTTAGAGCTGAGATTGATGATTGAAATCTTATTTTAAGGTATTAATGAGGCCAAAAATTAATTAATGAGGTACAGGGTGGTTATAATTAAACTTTCCCTACTTAACTGTCTCTATTTGCAAAATGAGTGAATGCATGTACAGGAAGCATAATGTGAACATTGTCAAGGACATGTGGAAGAGAAATAGTGTGATTAAGCAAATCCACTGAAATCGTATAATATGCATGGTTTCTGTTACAAAATGTGCTTAATATGGATTGTTATTAAGAGTCCATCAGAGTCCAGGATTGTCTGAAAGCTTAGTATACCATGCTATACAGCTGCACAAAACATCTCCATGAGTATTCCTTCAAGCTGTTTTGATATGCTTCTTTCCAGATCGTCCATGAGGCTCTCACCTATTATCTTATCTGTGACTTATCAACGCACTTGGTGGCCAGATATGTTGGTGCTAATGGCAACAGTGGTGCTATGACGCATGCAAATCTTACGCCTCATAATCTGGACATTATTCGTACTGAGTTTGGTTACTGTACTATAAATTGTTTCCTGTCTAGAGCATGTTATATAGAGAAAGTTCAATTATAACCACCCTATATATACACTATGTGACGGGCTTTAAAACTAGTCTGTCATAAAAAAGCAGCAGCCCAAAAATAAGGTTGCTTGTTATACGTTAAGATTTATAGTAAATTAATGAACGTTGTTCTTTATGTCGATTTCACAAATTCTATTTCTATCAAATGTTTTGATAGAAAACACAGGTTTTTAATTAAAAGTTGTAAATTTCTTATTGATTCATAAAGTATACAGTATAGGTTTGTGTATGGAATAGCTTATCGAGTAAATGGCCTCCACGGCTTTGCTGGCACATACACACTTTTTTGTCAAAATTTTCCATGACCGTTTTGCATAAATGTGCCTGAATTTCGTTGATACAGCACCCAATTTCCTCCTTCTAGGTGTGGGTGGTCGTGTGCTTGTTAGCATAAACCCTAGACTTCAGAAAACCCCGAAGAAAATTCTTCAAAAATGCAGCTGGTAAGGCAATAACAGTTAATGGTGCTCACTACCATGACATGATAATCCAGTTTTTTGTGCCTAAATGGCAAGATATGGATGTGTGGACGACATGTGGTTTCAAGACTGTGCCACATACCATACAGCCTGAGAAACAATTCAATTACTGCAGAGTCATTTCCTAGTCGTGTAATTTCCCGTTTTGGTGATCAGAATTGGCTATCGTGTGACTTAACGCTGTTGGAGTTTTTTCTTTGGGTCTTATCGAAATCTATGGTTTATGCCAACAAGCCCACGACCACCCATGCCTTGAAGGAGGAAATTGAGCGCTGTATCAGTGAAATTCAGCCACGTTTATGCAAAACGGTCAAGAAAAATTTGGACAAAAGAGTGCGTATATGCCAGCAAAGCCGTGGAGGCCATTTACCCAATATGCTATTCTATACATAACTCTATATTAAATACTTTATGAATCAATAAGAAAGTTACAATTTTTAATCAGAAACCTGTGTTTTCCATCAAAATTAATTATTGCATCAATTTTGGGACACCCTTTATATTTAGATGGGGTGCGCGGGAAGTAGAAACACGCATGCACCACTTTCTGTGCCTTCCTTCACTTCCGATCATAGAATTCCTGAGGCAGGAAAGTAAAAAACGAACAATTTAACCAACAAAAATGCTGTGTTGTGTTCCTCCCAGTTCAATCAATTCACAAAAGGCAAAATTATTGAGTAAATAACGTTTTATCGATTTCCATGTACCGTTTTATAATCTCCGACTCAATAATAAATTAATGATAAATCGCGGCACTCAGCAGTCAATCTGGATAATGTCGACTTTTGTTAACAACCAACGCTGAAGTACAGTTATGACGAAAGCGGAAATACGTCTAGGCACGAAGTAAGCTAATGTTTGTAAACATGCACCTCGTCTATAGCATATACTCAGATTTTTCCTTTTCATGAAATCCTTTCATAAATAGAAATATTACTTCCTTTTATTATTTCAGGATAAGCATCTTTTTAATTTTTTTTTTTTCTTTATTAGGTCTAAACGAATGGGTGTTATTGGAGCACTAATGGCTGTTAAGTGCTTAGCCCCAAAGAGGTTTGTATCATATCTTTTTTTTTTTTTTTTCTTTCTTTTTCTTATGTATCATAAAGGAATAGCTCAAACCATAGAAGATGATAGATAGATTGAATTAATATAATGGAATGAATTAGCCCTGTTAAGAATGTAAACTGTAAATGACTCTAATTACTTTCAGAAGATGATACATTATGATAAGTTTATTTTAACTTTGGTGGTTTTAACTGTTACAGAGGAAATAAAAATCAAGTTGAAAGCAGTGAATCACTTAAGGAAGCAATTGAGTTGCTGGAACTGGTTCAGAAAAATGTCAGTGATAAGGAAATGTCAGCAGTTCTTGCTTTATTTTATGATGAATTATCGACTATTATCCTTAATGAAGAACTTCATGCAGAAGTAGATGTTAGTGTTATATTTTTAAAAAATTCTGGTGCGTGTGTGTGTGTATGTGTCTGTCTGCAGGTGTGTGTGTCATGCATGCACGTGTGTGTTTATAGATATGGATATAAAGATGCATTATAGACCTATATACAGTAGGACGCCGATTATCCAAAACTAATTGGGACCAAGGGTGGTTCTGATAAACCAAATTTTGGGTAACAGACCCAAGGTTTTAAATTAAACGTAGAAAAGCTATGTATTGTGCATACAGTATTGATACAAACAACACGATTAAAAATGTTTTATTGAAAAATTATTGCACATGTATATAATACTATATTGTAAACTAAAATAAAAATTTAAAAAAAATCAGAAATCAGCCACGTGCAAGAAAAATGATAGGGGTGCCCTTGCTTCGTTTCGTTTCATTGCTATTGTACAGTACACACAACAAATAAACTTCAAAGCAAGAGTGGGAGAAAGACAGGAAGAGCCAAACACGTGCCGCATGCTAGAAAAATGATAGGAGTGCCCTCGCCTTTGAGTTCAGATAACCGACGTTTCGGATGATCGGCGTTCGAATAATCGATGTTCTACTGTAATAGCCCCTCCCTTCTTTTTTAAGTAACAGAAGAATAAGCTACTTATTGGTTTTACAATGTCCGTCTGTCTGTTCCCATCATAATTTCTGCATTTTTTGAGGTAGAAGTTGAAATTTGGAATGTAGCTTACTATGGGCGTGTCCACCTTCACTATTTACTGATTTTAAATAGCTTTCAGTATTTAGTTTGGTTTTGATTGGCCCACTGGGATCGGAATTACGGGGGGAAGGGGGGGGAGTTAGAGGGGACCAAATGATCTATGTGGTATTTAGGTATGTAAAGGAGTGAAATTCGTTCTGCAGATTCCTCTAGGCACAATCTACGTTACTATGAAGTTTGGACCAAATTGTCCCAGTGGGGTCGGAGTTTTGTGGGTGGCAGTCACTTGGTCTTTGGTATGTGATATATCATTCAATCGAAGATGATGAGAAAGGAAAGAAGATAGGGTTCTTTTATGTTTTTTAAATACTACGTTCGAGAATATCGATTTTTTGATAAAAAAAATTTGGGGATTAAAAAGTCCAGATGAAGGGGTAAAAATAGAAGATTTCAGGGCTTTTGCTACTTTTCTATACCTTCCTCGGGAGGATTAACTTCTTGTTTATATCAGTGATATTCATCTTTTTTATCATAAAGGAGCACTTTGACCTTTAAGAAGAAACTCGCAGACTACCTTATTCTATCACGTGACATTATTTGATATATGCTTTTAGTAGTTTGGAAAACGTGGGCCACAGGTTGAACACCACTGGCTTATATTCAGAACAATAATACTATTTTACAAGCGCAGCCCAGAAAGTAATGCACCACAATCTTTTTCTCCGTCCCCAACAATGGTAGAATGCGAAACTTGAGATATGCACTCTTTGAAGTTTTCGGAGTGCGCACGCAAAGTTTCAGTTTCTTCCAACAGATAGCATACGTGCAGCAATGGAACAACATGGCATCTGTAAGTAATGTACGTTACAAGCAGCGTGTCATCATTGAATTTTTCACTGCAGAGCAAGAAACTGTTGGAAACATTCACAAATGTTTAGGTGCACTTTATGGAGCATACAGAAGTACGGTCAGTCAATGACACACAGAGGGTGAGGCCATCAGAAAGAAGTTCAGCGGAGCTCCAAGATTTGCCGTGGTCGGGGCGGCCATCCTCGACTGTCACACCTGACAGGATGCAGCGTGCTGATGTGCTCATTCGTCAGGACCGATGCGGTACGACTTGCAGTTGGCACTGGAGCTGTCAATCATGCTCTTGATTACACAAAAACTTGTAAACGATGAGTTCCATGTTGTCTTACGGAGGAACACAAAGCTCTGAGAAAATAAATTTCTTCTGAGTTGCTGCAACGTTTGGAAGCTGAAGGGGAAGCCTTCTTGTCCCTGATTGTGACAGCTAATGAAACCTGGGTGCACTATTTTGAGCCCGAAACAAAACAACAATCGATGGAATGGTGTCATCTGCACTTTCCACAGAAGAAAAAATTCAAAGCAACTGCTTCTGCTGGTAAGGTGATCACTGTGTTTTGGGACTGTGATGGTGTCATGCTCATGCTTCTACACATGAACACATTAACCAAACTCAAGAAATGCTTCCAGCGACTTGGACGCCATAACAACCCAGCTGATTGTTTGCTTCAACATGATAACACTCGCCCTCACGCCAGTTTGAGGACGTCAGAACACGTCACAAAACAGGGTTGGACAGTGTTACCCTTTCCAGCCTACAGCCCTGACCTAGTGCCCTCAGATTTTCACTTGTTTGGGCCATTGAAGAATGCCATTCGTGGAAGACATTTTGAGGATGACAAACAGGTGATTCGCACAGTGAAGACATGGCTGTGTGAACAGAACAAGGGCTGGTACTGACAGGGCATACACACCCTTGTGTCTTGCTGGATGAAGGCCATAGAACGGGACTGAGATTATGTGGAAAAATTGGGTGTGTAGAAGAAACATCATTCTTTCATGTGTAGAAGTTTCATTATGTTCAATAAATAATTGTTGAAGAAAAAAATTGTGGTGCATTACTTTCTGGGCTACCCTCACAGGTTTAGTTTTGATTGGCCCACTGGGGTCGGAATTACGGGGGGAGGGGAGTTAGAGAGGACCAAGTGATCTATGTGGTATTTAGGTATGTAAAGGAGTGAAATTTGATCTGCAGATTCCTCTAGGCAAAATCTACATTACTATGAAGTTTGGACCAAATTGTCTCAGTGGGGTCGGAGTTTTGTGGGTGGCAGTCACTTGATCTTTAGAACTATGGCAACAGATGGCATGTGATATATCATTCAATCGAATATGATGAGAAAGGAAAGAAGATAGGGTTCTTTTATTTTTTTTTTTAAATACTACGTTCGAGAATATCAATTTTTTGATTAAAAAAAAAAAAATTGGGGGGGATTAAAAAGTGCAGATGAAGGGATAAAAATAGATAATTTCAGGGTTTCTGGTACTTTTCTGTACCTTCCTCAGGAGGATTAATTTCTTGTTTATATCAGTGATGCTCATCTTTTTTATCATAAAGGACCACTTTGACCTTTAAGAAGAAACTCGCAGGCCGCCTTATTCTATCACATGACGTTATTTGATGTATTCTTTTAGTAGTTTGAAAAACGTGGGCCAGAGGTTGAACACGACTGCCTTATATTCAGAACAATAAGAGTGTTTTATTCAGTCAAAAAAATCTTGGGACCCTAATTACAGGATTGTACAAAAGGTTTCTGATCTATTCAGAACTTTAAATTAATGCGTCCTAATATATGTTTTATACGTAAAATGGAAGAGCTCACCCAAATTGCACAAGACTGGGTCATGAAAGGGGCTCTGGAAAAGCAGTAGGGAACTAAATGTTTTAATTTTGGAGAGATTGATCATTTCACAAGAAATTGCCCTAAACGTTGGAAGGATGTTGCGAGTTTGCAAACTCACTTATGCAGAGAACTTCATTGGGGCCATTCTACTATAATGGGACCATATTTGAGATACCAGAAGGTGTAAATTTATGTATAGCCAGTGCAATTTGGTAACATATAACCTCCCTTTTGATAAGTTTGCTATTAATTGGGTTATTATCGCTTAACCAAGCTATTAGGAAAAATCAGTATTTTTTTATTTTAGCTGTTTGAATTTTATAAAAATAGTCATTTAAATTAAGGTTATTCATTTATCAATGTTTTTACCATGTTTTAGAAATGGATAAATTCTGTGGTAGCCAATAATTTTCAAGACGATTTTGTCTGTGATACTGAATCTGAAACGTTTGAAAGGTTAGATGATAGATGAATTTTATCTTATTTTAATTGCAGTGTTCTTATTTCTGTTTCTCTTCTAGTTGTTTGCCCAGATAAAGCTTTACATCTTTCCTTTTTATTTACATTTAGGGATGATTCCAGTGAGGCAGATTTGCTTTATGGATTGGATGGTGTTGAATTAGAAAACAAAATTGGTATTAATATTTGGCCACTTGTTATAAAAGAAGCATCTGATCAGATGAATTCTGAATCCCATTCATCTCAGAAGTAAGTTTTTTCTCTTTTTCTCATTTTGCAATAAGAAAGGGAAAGTTTTCAGTAAAGAATGATCATAATTGTTTTCTAAGAACACCCTTATTCATCCTGATTTTTGTGATGTTCCTTCTCAAGATAGTCCTCGTTGGATAGGTCTTCAAACACATACCTGGAAACCATTTTTGGATAGGTCCTTCAGAATCACCTCTGCAGCCTTCACCACTGCTGCTGATGATGGAAAATGTCTCCGACGAAGGTGTTTCTTCACAGAGAGGAAAAGGAAGAAGTCGCATGGGGCCTGTAATGTAGTTTTCAACTGCTTGCAGATGTCCTGCTGTTCTGGAATCAGCAATCTTGGAAAGGATCTTGCACAAACACGTTTCACGTGCAGTTTTTCAGTTACCATCGTGTGGTTGGCACCCGGTAAAAGATTCCGCATTTCTGAAAGCAAACTTGATGCTATTTGGCAATTCTGTCTCACAATTACTGCAGCGGTTTTAATGTTTTTTTCTGTTAGAGCACTAACTGGAACGCCAGGCCCACCTTCTTTGACATTGATTGCCTTCCCTCTTTGTAGCTGCCGCCACATAAGTTGAACGACAAGATGACGTCATTTCTAATGCCAGCCAATAGACGTTAATGGGAAGTAAATCGCTTAGCTATTCCATGAAGCATCCGCTTTTGTTTTCAAAGCATTGTTTTCGTATTTATATTTAGTTTCTATTTTCGTTTTTTCTTTTAAATAGATAAATGAACTTAATAAATTAATAAATTAAAAAACAACGCAGAATAGTCGACTCGAATGCAATTTGTTTTATATTATGACTTTTAATAGGCTTTCCACGTTTCAACGATATCTCCACCATTACTATAGTAGAACAAGTGCATCATGGGTAAAATCCAGACAAAGCATATTGATGAGATGACTTACTGCGCATGTCAAAAAGATCGTTCAACTTACGTGGCGGCAGCTATAAAAATTTTAAACCATTGCGAGCTGTGCTTTAGGGAAGAACAGACTACCCGTAGGCCTCATGTAACATTGCACAAGCATCCGCTGAAGATTTGTTTAGACGAAAGCAAAGCAGCAGCAACTCCATTGTGGTGTAGGCGAAACTGAACAGTCTGCAGTTGCACGCCTCTCACAACCTTGAAACTTGTTCCAGGTGTATGGTATGCATTAAGCTATCAGTTACTGCATAGTGTCATTTTTGTTGCAAGGAAATTATGTCTGTAAAAAATTATAATCATTCTTTATTGAACACCCCTCATTGATATGGAGAGTGTTAAGGCCGTATCACACTGTGGCAACAGTTGCCAGCAACAAGGAAGTAAAACGGATTAAGTAGGGGAGCTTATATCTTGAGGGTGAACACCTGCCGAGGGGTCTGCGTTGCCAGCAACATTTCTAGGATGGAAAGGGTTTCCAAGTTGAGGGCAACCGATCCCGGCAACAACCAATCAGAACGCTTCTCAGCTACTCCCTTTCCAGATCGCGAGTAAATACTTCTCCACCATTTCTCAGTACTTTTTAGTTAGTACATGATCTGTTTCACTGTCCATTTTTAGTTAGAATTTTTAAATTAAACAATATTTTAATTATCCTCCCTTTTTTCAAATATAAAAAAAATGTGGACCAAAGAGCAGGAGAAGTTATTAATAGAGTTTTTTGCTGAAAAAGAGAGTTTATGGAATCCCAGTAATAAATATTATTACAATAGACAAAAGAGGGAAACTTTACTTCAAGAATTGTCAGAAAAACTCGGAGGAATAATAACAGGTAGTATGCCATCTTAATAGTTAATTTATGATGTCAAAAGCTAGAGTGGTATATTTATAATTATTTTTTCTTTCAATAGTACAAATGATAAAAGATAAGTTTAAAAATTTACGGACATCTTTTAACCGAGAAAACAAAAAAGTGAATAAGAAACCGAGTGGTTCAGGAACAGAACAAATTTACAAATCTAAATGGGAATATTACGATAAATTAATGTTCCTGAAGGATACTTTTATGCCAACTGAAAGCGACAGTAATTTAAATTCTGGGACTTCCATGGTAAATTTTCTTACATTTTTTCGACAATAGTTGAATATTATGGCTACGATGTTTATTGCATTTCTAAGGAATATAACAATTTAAGAAAAATTTTAATTTTTCAGGAAAATAGGCAGATTTGTCAAGAAGACTCTATATATAATTATTATGATCAAAGTGATCTCCCTTCGACATCTGATTTAAACAATATGCCTGAAAGTTCATCTACACCTATGCTAAGACGTGATAGAAGAAAAAGAAGTCGTGAAGATGAGGCAAATGAAAGTGCGAAAGAATCTATATTGAAATCGATTGCTGAAGTTTTGAACAATGAAAAAGCAGAGAGAAACGATCCTGTTACAAGTTTCACTAATTTCGTGGGAGACAGTTTCAGACGATTGCGTCCTGATCTCAGGTCAGACGCACAACTAGAAATATCAAAAATTATAACCAATTTCGAAAGGAAACAAATGAATATCGCATCCTATAGTAATTCTTTT
>JAHWFO010043799.1:1880342-1894948 GCA_023313115.1 Rhysida immarginata
GCATAATTTTTAAAGCTACTATGCGGCTTTAGTCAAGGAATCTTTAATTAATTAAATAAAATACAGTACAACCAAAATTTTTTCAAATTTATTTTATTTTAAGAAGTATATCTATTTTGCCAAGGAACTTGCCCAGCAGTAGAAAAATAGTGACAAGAACTTTCACGTATTTCTTTAGCTCGGTTCGAAAACCTATTCCCTACCAGGTTGGAGATTTCTCTGAAACAGCAATCACTGATGTTGCAGTCTCTCCAAGATCCAGGCCGAACAATCCCTGTATTAACATCTTCATAATCCAAACTGTTCGGTGGTGTATAGCCTTCTCGACTTTCTGCCTTCGTTCTGAGCAAATTATGTAGAGAACAGGCTGCCATAACTATTGTTCTGGCTTTCTCTGGAGTAGCACGAAGAGGTGAGCGGAAGACTTGAAAGCGATTAGCTAGAATGCCAAATGCATTTTCCACAACTCTTCTAGCTCTAGAAAGCCTGAAAGTTTCGAAAAATTATTAAGTATGAATTTTGATTTTTTTATTAGATACACAATTTCATAAAACCTACCTACCTATAGTTAAAAATTCTTTTGGCGTTATTCAACTCTTGAACCGAAAATGGTTTCATTATATAAGTTTTCAGTCCGAAGGCTTCATCTGCGACAAACACAAATGGCATCTTTATATTTGAATTTGGTAGGAAATTTTCTTTTGGTAGATGTAATTGTCCTTCCTCAATAGCAGATTTCATCGAACACTTGTTCCACACTCCTCCATCGCTAACACGGCCATTCGTCCCAATATCGACATAGACGAATCTGATGTCGGCATCAACTATGGCCATCAGAACAACACTGAAACTTCCTTTTTAATTATAATACAGGGAGCCGGAATTAGGTGGAGGGTCAATGACAATGTGCTTCCCGTCAATCGCTCCAACACAATTGGGGAAATTCCATAGGTTAAAGAATTGTTTGGCAATTTCCTTCAATAAAACATTTTAAAATTAAAAATTTGGCACCGTCTTAATAAAATTAATGTATTTATAAATGATTCTCCTACTCAACATGAATACTTACTAGCCATTCCAATTCTGTTTGGGGAACTTTTAAAAATTCCTGCAATACAGTGCATATTGCATGAAGCACTTCTGGCAGGAATACAGAAATAGTATTTTGCGCAACTCGAAAATGAAATGCTAAGGATCGTTGAGATTCACCTAAGTATTTTACAAGTTAAAAAGAGACATCACATTTCAGCTACTTGTCACAGAAATAGACATGTTCACAATTTAGTAATAAGAAAAGAAATTACAGTTAACATACCTGTGGCCAAATAACGTAATGTTATTGCCAACCTTTCTCCTGCCGTTATGCTATCCCGTAAGTGAGTATCCATTTTCGCTATGAATGGTGTCACTTTTTCTACTAGGTCTCCGTAAATTTGGGAATCCATTCGAATGAATTGTTGGAAACTCTCTGGATCCTCCAATGCCAATTCCCTGAATAAATTTTCGTAACAACCAAGCTGCTTTCTTCTACTGAACCAAGGTTTTAGCCACGTTTTTCTCTTTCTTTTTTCCTTTTCTTTTGTTAACAAAATAGCTAAAGCTGCAAGAGCTAATTTTTTTCGCCGTGTAAGAGGCATCGTGCAAGAGCTAATACGGGGAACTCAGCGAGCAACTGTTGCTATAGTCTGATAAGGCAGTTGCTGCCTTCAGGGCAAAAGGGGAAGGAGAAGGGGGTTGCTGGCAACCAGATTGCCACAGTGTGATACGGCCTTTAGAAAGACACTTGCAGGATAGAGTTCTTTATTCTTTTTTCTCCATGCAACAGATAACAAAATAATTTCTAGATTCCATCATAATCTTCAATGAATTCTATAATTCTCTTAGTCTTTTAAACCCTGCATTACAAACCCTCACTGCATCGATTACCCTGTTTTTTAAATTTCTTCTTAACTTATGCATTTAGACCCTTATGCGATTCGCTAATCGCAATTGGTCTTCTTCTCTTTAGTCATTTTCTTTTAAATAGACACCTGAAGGTCACAAGCTTCCCCTCCCAGTCTCGCATGCTGGATTCTACTTCTGTCATGACTACAGATTTCTTTATTTTAGATTAAAAAAAAAAAAAAAAAAAAAAAAAAAAAAAAAAAAAAAAAAAAAAAAGCTTTTTATTCTAATATCAATACAGCATGTCCAGTCCCAGTATCAGAAAACAGGTTAATAATGGTTTAATTCAGTTATTTCAATAGCCTTGATAGACCCTAAAAGGATGAATGTTGCTATGGATACATGTGAGGTCCATGACCTTGAGCCGCCTATTTAAAAGAAAATTACTATAGTAGGGGGAGACAAGTTTTTCAAGGATTCGTTGTTTGAATGTTTCTGGTACCATGACTTGTTGAATCGATGAAGGTTTATAGCAATATAACATTTTTCCAACTCTTCAGATGTGTTAAATTGAATATTTAGATATATAGTAAGTGTTAAATTCAAATGCTAATTGAATTGTACGATAATTGATTCAAAATGTAGACTGAAATTAAAACTTATAATTTCAGTTTTTTAGCTTTATAATAAATAATTACCGTAGTTTGCGGTAATAATGCCGCAGCAATGGATAGGCCGCAGTGTTGAAATTCGTCTTTTTCTAAAATAAAAACGTAAGATTGGCCGCAGCAATAGTTTATGCCGAATCTCCCCCCCCCCCTCCCCCTTTATGATAGAAGTGTAAAAATAATACGAATTGGATTAATTTAAGAGCAATATATGTTAATACCTTCGATATATATAAAAATTGATCTTGGTTTACATTATTGGCAATACCATAATAGATAAATTAAACTCATTATTCTAATCGAAACCTTTGAAATCAGAATGGGGGTGGGAGTCGAATAATATTCTTCTTGAAGATTCAAACAGTCTTCTTCATTTTCTTTATTTTCATCATTATCGTCAACAGTAGTTTTCTATGATCATAGCCACCGTTTTACATATACGGTGGTTACGGTATGGTAAACCAGCAGCTCAAAACTTCGTTGATCGAAGCAGTTTTGAAGTTCAACGAAGTTACTTTCGCATTTGTTTTTGACGACGAGAAATTCAAATAAAAAATGAATTAATGTACTGTATAATTAATTGTATATTCCAAATAATTGAAGCACTGTGATATATATTGTATGCTAATTTCGTTTGAAGTTCATCAGGACAGAATGCAACTTCGTGAGATTGAAGTTGCCATCTTTTTGAGAAATTATTTTTGTATTAGCTTTTGGTGATGGGAAATTCAAATAAAAAGTGAATTAATGTACCGTGTAATGAACTGTACATTGTACATACTGTGTAATTAAGTACTGTGATGTATATTATGCGTCAATTCATTTTGAGTTTGTGAGCCTGAAGTTCATTGGAAGAAAATGATCAGTGGTGCAGTATCAAGTTCTGAAAATTGTTTCAATTGTCATGCTTTAAAGAAAAAAAATCACTAGTTAAGCTGCAAAGGCATTTTTCTAATTTTTTTAATGCGTACGCTGCGGCATTATTACTGTAAATTATGGTAATAATGAAGCATTGATAATAAACATACAAATTAACATTCCTATAAAAATGATGTGTATAAAAATATGTTTTATTTAAGGGAAGTCAAATCGACGATAGTCCAGATAGAGTTTCTAATCCAGAATTAAGAACTATCATTGTTTAAAAATTTTCACAAACAACTGATTTGCAAACTTATTATATTTAAATAAATCAACACAAGGGTTATTAAATTTGTTTAGCTACATACACAGGCCCATGAATTATAAACATTTGTTTATTATTTTTTGGGACCCAAATTACAGCATGCATGCAAGTTGGCATATAATCATTAAATTCTTACAGCATTTGTAATTCATTACAAGACCAGGAATTCACCAACATTTTCTTAGTTTTTGCACATTTGTTCGGAAGAGGGTCTTTCTGTCAGATTTGGCATTCCAAACCTTTGGGGATGAGATCTAGGCTCGTGAACAGCGAAGGTATAGGACGAAAGTCATCTTTGTGCTCGCTAAACCACTGCCGAAAGAACCATCAGCAATGATCATTTTTGTCCATGAAGCAGCTGTCACAGTCCCATTCAGCTTAAAAACATAGGATATACTTAGTCAGCAACAATGTTCAGGTAGTTTGTGGAATGCAACCAACCTTCCATGAATATAAGGGGATCAGTTTTATAGTTGAGTAGCAGAAGTAGCTCCATACTGTGACCTCACCAGCAGAATATTTGTCTTGAGAAGTCCCAAAAAGATCTCACTATTATATCAACAATAAAACCACAAAAAATTTTAATTTTGGCATCTATGTTTATTCATTAATTACATAATAAACATTAGAACCAAGAAAATGACCTCGAAAAATTAAATTATGGTTATTTTCATATATACAATAAAATGTCTCCTCGGCTAATGTCAAAAATGTAAAACAAAAACAGTCATCACAAAAAAAAAGAAAACTGTGGATAAACAAATAACCAAAAATTGAATTACTGCTTAGTCCACATAAAACAATGAACAAACACTATAAAAGATTCTTTTGATCACACTTGTGATCTTCTTCACAGGAAACTCAAAATAAACTGAAGAACAGAAACCAAGAACCAACAGGTTCACCCCTCCCCTACAACTTCTGAATGATCAGACTAATTGGTCCATTTTTTCAATAACTCTCCTCTACTAGGCTGATCAAAGGGGAAACTGATTGGCCCTCTGTCCTGAATCAATAACTCCAGGCAGATTTTGCTAATCTTTAAGCTTTCTAACAACATTTCAGAATTCCCAACACTTTTAATTAATTTAATATCGTTTTTCGAAATAGAGTTACCTGTATCATGAACATGTTTAGCAACACTTGACTTCTCCACTCCCCCGAACCTAATATCTGCCATGTGTTTCTTTCCCCTAATTTCAATTTTATGTCACATCTGGCTCCGATAAACCTTCCCGCAAAATTCACAATTTACTTTATGAATTTCCGTTGCTAACTTTTTGAATCTTGGATCTTAGCCTTTGAGTTAACCACAAATTGGTGTTCCTATAGGCAACCTTAAAATAGCCTTAAATTCCTTCAAGACATGACCTAAATCTCACGTGACACGATTGCAAGGCTTAAAAATTTTTGAACTGAACAGAATTTTTTAAAGTTGTCAAATCGACTCTCTTCTTTTTGCCCTTTTCTTTCATAGAATACCTTCTATTGTTTTTTTCTTTAAATCCATTGAAAAATTTCGACCTCTTTTATAAAGTTTTTTTTTTTTTTTTTCTTAATTTTCTTTTGACAAAGGAATCCTTAATAATAATAATAAAAAAAAAAAAAAAAATCCAAAATCCATTTTTGCATCTGGGGAAATGTCTTTCAAAGTTGATCAGATGTTTCTAATTCAGTAGCCAATGTGTGTAATTCATTGGCAATGGAATTCTTTTTGCATTTCCTTTCCCTTCCGTTTCATTGTAAGAACACCTCATTTTTTGAATTTTAGATTTTGAATCAAACCTTTCATTTGAATTTCAGATTTGCGAATATGTGATGCAAATATGTTTCTGTTTCTAAATTTCAGACAAATGGCACTCATGGTGTTATCATCGTCTTTTCGTCTTTTAAGAATTTGTGAAGCTGCTCAGAATAACGGCTGCTTGGAAGGCATTGATGCATTATTAGGTAGGTCAATTGTTTCCCATACGTTAACTATATTAGCTTTTTTTTTGGCACTGTCTACTATCTTTGTTTTTAAATAATCCTTAGGTTGCGCTATTTATGTGTGTCCTATTGTACAAAAAGAGAAGTTCAGTTCATTGTCATTGAAAGAAAAGAATGCCATCTGCACTTGTTTATTCTATTGTTTGAATTGGTTTCGAGAGGTAATTATTTGGAAGTGAATTTTATTATGGATACAGAGAATTTTATACATTGAACCTTTGTATTGTATTTCTTTCTTAACAAGAATTAATGGAGATTTTACAACTTAGCATTATAGAAACCATTATGAAGTCAACTAGTTTCAACATTTATTACTGCCTTTGTTAGGAGCTTTAGCAGAAAGCTACTTATAAGAATGCACGCTTGGTCTGTACATTTATCCGGCCGTCCACTATTTGCACGATAACTTAAAAACGGATTAACTTTTTCAAATTCTGTTTTCGACAATATTATCATCAAGGTCATATCTCTGCTGTAGCAACTTTTCTGGCTTTTTCGTGGACCCCTTCAAGTCAGTTGCATGTGTTTTAGCAGTAATCGTCAACAACAAATATCAAAATATTGCGTGTGATATAACAATCGATTCGTAATGAATAAAGTGTTCCTTTCTATTTATCTTTTAAGCATTGTTGAAGTGAGCATGTGCACGTGACGATCTCTTTGTTGAGGCATGATTGCTCATTTTGCTCTTATGCATTAATAATTGTACTTCTACATCATATATCCATACAATCATTGATAGTCTACCATTTATTGTAATTTCCATTGAAGTTGATATACAGGGAGAATACAAATGTCTGAACCCCCCTTTTATTTTTTGAACCGAAGCAGATATGTCAATTCTGATGAATCCAGTGAATAGTAAGTTGTGGGTGGCCTGTCCCATGGTGCACTTTTCATCATCCCAAATATGCAAAATAGGACACATTCAAAATTTATCTCAAAAACCGTAAGGGATAGAGAAAAAAACCCAATTGCAAACTTGTTCAGCATAAAAAAACAAACAAAACAAAAAAAAAATCATCCAAATCGGACCAACCAATCACCCACAATCACGTGGTGAACTGTTTGTAGCTTACAAACAGTCACACCGCACAAGGAAAACTGAATGTTGATATTTCCACCATGTAAAGCATGCAAATCAAAAAATTAACATAAATTACCATAGTCACATTCACTTTCATGCGGAAAAGCAAATAAAAGGCATGTTTCAGCACACAGAAGACAGAACAATTCCAGGATGGCAAGCTACACTGTTCCGGAAATGGTCAACGTGATTGTGGGTGATTGGTTGGCCCGATTTGGATGATTTTTTTTTTTGTTTGTTTTTGTTTTTTTATGCTGAACAAGTTTGCAATTGTTTTTTTTCTCTATCCCTTACGGTTTTTGAGATAAATTTTGAATGTGTCCTAATTTGTATATTTGGGATGATGAAAAGTTCACCATGGGATAGGCCACCCACAACTTCCTATACATTGGATTCATCAAAATTGACATATCTGCTTCGGTTCAAAAAATAAAAGGGGGGTTCAGACTTTTGTATTCACCCTGTATAACCATTTACTGTAAAATGATTTTCCTCCCCCCCCCCCCCCTTCTTCTTCTTTGAACCATAACTAAGTCAAAATGACAGCTCATTGATAGATAAATAAATACATGTAATAATGAAAGGAAAAATTTCATCATCTGGATCCAACCAGGATAACAAGCTACTGTCTTGCCAATCTTATCAGCTGAAATTCATACAGTGATGCTGTTTTAGCATGCCTTAATAAGTCTTTGATAGCAGATGGCAGAGCAGCCCAACCCATAAATCTGACTTTTTTTTCGCTTTCTTAAGCCATCAATAACTGATGAAAGTAATCTGGCCACTCCAAGGCAAAGATTTGATCATTTTGGGGGAAACGTCTCCAAGCCTACCTTAAAAACTCCATTGGTTACAGAGATATTCTGCTATACAGATTATTGTAAGAATGAGTCTGAGTATTTCCATGGAAGTGACAATGTTGAAAGGGGCTTTCCTTTTTCTTCTGACTGAGGAACAAGAATCTGCATTTGTACAGACACTCAAAACGAGACTGACTGCCATAAAGGAGGTTTTTAAGGTATGTGGCAATAATGCACAAACATTCCCATCACAAGGTAATTTAATGCTCCCAAGAACTATTTTCATATCTTGAGATTGAGAAAACTGAGAGAAATCAGGCTGAAAACATGAGAAAATGTCATTGTTTAAGTATCTACTTTGATCATTTACTCACTTAAATATTTCATATAATTCCATTTAATTAATTTTTAATTTATTGTTTATTTCACTATAGTATTCTCTTAATCAGTATTATTGATAGTAGATTGATGTAAGATAAAACTATTGTAATCCTCTATTTTGGGCTCTAAAAAATAAGTCACTGAACAGGTGGTCACTAAAGCAACCTAATTTTTAATATTATAATATCTAAAGGAACTGAATTATCTGTAATGTAAAGAAAAACCTGTAACCACAAAGATTTTTGAGATGTCTTTGTGGCTAGAGCTTTTTTCCCTTCCTAATTTTTGGAGTTTTATTACTCCATACCCTAATTTTACCACAGAAAAGATACAAGCCATGCTTGATGGGCTGTTTATATCACATAAATAAGAATTTTACATTAACCCATTGCTTTCTTAAGAACAGGAGAATAATACGAATAATGAAATGTAAAAGGAAAGAATAGATATCGCTGTTGACATTCATATTACATACTTTTTACTTCTTTGCACATACCGGAGTTTATTCTTGCAATTAAAACTATCTGAAATGAGCTGCATTCATTAGGTTTTCATGATAGAGTAGCTGCACACAAGCCTTACATCACTCCTGTAAATGCTAAACAATGTTTGAACTGATGTTTAGCTTACTGTTTCTGGACTTTAGAACAGTGGAAGGGTGTTTTGTGGAGTGACGAATCGCGATTTACACTTTAAAAACCAGATGTTCATGTGGGGGTGTGGCAATTACCTGGAAAATGATTCCATCCAGAATGTATCATTCTAACGGTGAAGTTTGGAGGAGGGTCTGTAATGGTTTGGAGCTGTTTTGAATGAAAACATGAAGTCTACGAACTACCTCAACATTCTAGACAATTCTATGCTCTCTACTCTGTGGCAATTCTTTGGTAGAGCCCTGTGTCATTTCCAGCAGGATAATTTTCTCTGTGCCACACTGCAAGGGCTGTAAATAAATTGTTTAGCCAGAATGATTTTGCAACAAGATTTGGTACATTCAAGCAATAATTATTATACACCAGCAATCACTTTTCAATTGTTTAGCCCAGGAGATTTTGTTGCACGAGGCGTCTACTCCAGAATCCAAAAGTGGTGGTCAGTGTTACAAACGTTGTAACTGTAAAAAGCGATGTTCCACCGGTAAATGCAGTTGCAAAATAAGGGCCTACTTTTGCAATTCAAAGTGTCATGAGTTGCTCTAATAAGTGAAGTTTTCCGTAATAAAGTATCTGTGATAAGTGCCTTGTTTTTCATCATCGCTTAGTTCTTGTTAATGGCCATCATACTGATTGATTTTTTTTTGGTTACCTAATGTACATACAATAAAAATAATTCCTACTACAAATGTTTTTCACTAACAAGGGAATCCCACATAGCCTATCCGCTTTAACAATGGAGTCTTTGTATGATTATGTATGCTCAAATTTTTTCGTTTTCGCGGTTTATTTTGAAAGAAACAAAATTTCGCACTCTCTTATTTTGCAAGCATCTATAGTAGCTTCAGATGAGTAACATATTTCAATTTGGTGGAAATCTGTGACATACATGTTCGAGGAATTCCCTTGTAAGTTCAGTCATTCACTAATGGTTGTCGGGGAATATCGACATTTACCAGTGAATGTGTAGAAATTTGAAGAAAACTTACATTAATGCATTTTTTAACAATGAGCGATTCACCAAAATCTATGGTAGCTGTCAACAGTCATCAGTGAGTTTTGATAATTTCCATATTTCGGACATTCACAGTAACACTAGGTAGTTCTTCTTGACAAATCTCTCAGTGTGTATGCCCAGCACACATTCTTAGCCCACATTGCCATTTAGATATTGGTCCATTCACCAAACATATTAGACAGAGGAAGCAGTCCCTTCGCTCGGTGCAGTATTGGTTTCGCCAGCACATGGTTGCTACTGAGCAAATGGTGAGCGTGTCACAGAAGAAGTGATGACTTCTAGACCACACAAAGTGATGAATGGCCACGTTTTGCTTACGTTTTCTATTTACAATAGATATAAGGATTACCTAACTATCTGAGACTTTGAAAATATGGACATTATGAATAAGTACTCTCTCGTATATTTACCTAATCCAAGTTTTTTTTGTGTTTTTTATAAGTCTTATTAAAAAGAAATTATCTGTAAGTCAAACGTAAAAAAAGATTGGTAAAATCAGAACTGGGTACACAAAAAAGCATTCTGTTGCTAATGACATACAATAAAATTCTACTAATGGCAGACTTTCCCACAAAGACTTTCTCTGAGTGGTAGACTTACAAAATTCCATTGAAATATACAGGGTGTCCAAAAAGTTTGGTAACATACAGATATCTCAAGGCTACCAGGTAGGCGAGATCTGATGGGTGTGGTTTATAGGTAATAGGGGGGGGTGGGGAATTCATTGCCACAGTCAAATTTGACCTTGACCCCCAAATTTAAGGTCATCCATTTGCTAACTTGAAAACTATTAAAGATAGAGAAAAATTTCCAATTGCAACACTGTAGAGCAACACCACATTAGTCTAAAAACAATTTTTAATCACACCCTTCCCCTTGAAAAATTTTGAGAAAATGGGCGAGAAAGAGTCACTCAAGAGTGTGCTTTCCCTTCCCCTTTCTAACGGTGTGCTTCACTGCAATTCATGTGTGTTAGAAACCTCAGCCAACCTGGCCAGCTCAACCTGACCTTTAGTGACTCTTTTCTCGCTCATTTTCTCAAAATCTTTTAAGGGGAAGGGTGTGATTAAAAACTGTTTTTAGACTAATGTGGTGTTGCTCTATAGGGTAGCAACTGGAAATTTTTCTCTATCTTTAATAGTTTTTGAGTTAGCAAATGGATGACCTTAAATTTGGGGGTCAAGTTCAAATTTGAGTGCGGCAATGAATTCCCCACCCTCCTTTTACCTATACACCACACTCATCAGGTCTTGCCTATCTGGCAGCTTTGAGATATCTGCCATGTTACCAGACTTTTTGGACACCCTGTACATGTAACCACTATGAATTATATTTGTATTAGACAAACATTTGAACATTGATTCTTAGCGTAATTCATAATTTTCTTTAATTTCAGTTGCTAAATGCCTTTGCTAATCAGGCAGATAAGGATTCACAATGTAAAGTCTTACAACGTTTACAAAACATTATCGATATGGAAAAAATTCTCTATGATTTCCTTGAAGGTAAACATCTTTATATATAAAAATTCATGTTCTGAGTGCGTCTGTAAATGTTCTAAAAACTTTTGAACCACTTATCCGATTGAGCTCATATTCGCACCATATGTTTGTTAGGTTCAGAATAAAGTTTACATATCCCCAAAGGGGGTGGGATATATTACATCTTGGTTTATGTTTGTTTGTTTACTCAAGAGATGGCGCCAGGGAAATGACATCAAAATTTCATCAAACAAACAGACCAAGCAACGCTGGGCATATCACCTAGTAGTCTTATAAAATAGGCTTTTAAATGAAATCAGCTATTAACAAAATTTGAGTGTTTAAAATATAATTTACAGCCACAAGTGTTTCATAAAATAAACTGAATTTAGGAAATTGCAATATAACCATATCCTAATAAATGTACCGTATTTGTTCATGTATAATTCGCCCCCACTTTTAGAGCCCATAAAATATGTAAAAATTGAATATTCGCGTATAATGCAACCCCAATTTTTGACTCATTGCGGACGAACATGATGATGCTGAAAGAGATTTGGGTGACTTATTTTTCAAACCCGCTTATCTGTTAGGGTTGACTGCAGCCCTATGGAGGATCTCCAGTATCTTCTGACATAAGGCACATGTCCTCAGTGGTATCTTCTGACATACCCAAGTGATTCGAACCCAGGTTCTCCATGTACTCTAACCACCTGGTTCTAGACTGACCCCTTGGTCTCTTACCCATCAGCTTGGAAAATAACTGCCTAGGAAGACCAGTTTGTGGCATCCGTATCATATGGCCATACCAATGCAACTGAGATTTTTCAATGCAGAGAAGTAGCGGCTCAATATTTAATGACTCCCTTATAGTGATGCTGTGCACTCTATCTAGTAGGGTAACATCTGCCACACTTCTCAAGAATCTCATTTTGGCCGCTTGCACCCACGATCTCACTTTTTCGGTCATTACCATGTTCAGGACTTGCAGTGCTATCACCAGCCAACAGAATTTTGGGCAGCAGTGCACATTGGCTTAGAGCTTTGAACACCTTTGTAACATGACTGATAATAAATAAATAAATAAATAAATAAATAAATAAAAAACACTCAGAAGTTATTTAATTTTGAACAAAGACATGATAATAATTAATATAAAGTACAGTGAAAGTCCTTTAATCAACGATTCTTTAACTGTTTGGCATCTATGCAGTTATAATTTCAGTTTTCTTTTTAAATTGTTTACTTAAGAAGTTCTTAAAGCTGTTAAAATAATACAGTAGTATATAAATTTGCACTAACGATCGTATTTTTGGCAAATTTACGATTTGCATTAACTATTTGTATCAGGGATGCAACATCGAATCACAACATCACTTTATATATTGCTTTTATGAGGTGCGATCAAAAAGTTCCGGGACTGGTTGTGCATGTCGCCAACAAATGGCAATGCAAGTCCACAAACACAACAAATTATAGCCCTAACATTTATAAATCAACTTTTCAAAGGATTTTGTTTCATGTGGATTGGGGACTGAGAAAATACTCCTACTGTGACCAGGTGTGTGAGGCTGTGTGCGATTTTTTCATGGAGATTAAAGTTGAGAACGAACAAAAGTGATCAGATCTGTGGCATGGAAAAAACTGGATGCTCCACCACGACAATGCACCATCTTACCGAGCTCTTGTCACACGTGAATTTCTTGCAAAAAAAGAACATGGTTTCACTTCCACACCCATCCTACGCGCCAGATTTGGCTCTGCACACTTTGCTCTTCGTCTGAAAATGAAGATTCAGTTGAAAGGTTACCGTTTTGATATGATTGAGCACATCCAGTGCAAATCGTAGAAGGTGCTTGACTCGTTTCAACAAAGACTTCCAGGATACAATCCGGAAGTGGCAGGAATGCTGGACTCATTGTATGGCTTTGCAAGGGGACTATTTTGAAGGGGACACTGTGTAAATGTATTTAAATAAAGTACAAGGTGATTATAATTAAAGTCCCTTTGTAAAAATGCTATAAAAAAACAACCATGAGTCCGAATGACTTCAAATTTGGACTGAGCATTCTTGAAGAAGGGGCATTTGATATGGATAAGAAAAAAAATAGTTCCAAAATTTATCACTAGATGGCGCTGTAAGCGGCATATTATGCCTAGGAGGATTTGTGCTATGCAAATTGAAAGATCGCATGCGCATGAGACATTGCATGTGTTATAAAAACGCAGGCCTCATGGCGTTCTTGTCATATTTGTATCTCAGCAGCTTGCCATGGGTCTGTCAATGAAGGATCGCGCTCTACTTGTGAAGCTCTTTTACAAGAATGGCGACTCTGCCATAGCAGCTTTAAAGAAATTTCGGGTATTAAAGGGAATGAAAAAAGGATGTGGTCCGATGTCTGCAAAGGCTCTGAGGTGTATGATTAAAAAATTCGAAGCGACAGGTTCTTTTGCAGTGAAATCTGGCAGAGGGAGGAAAGCAGTTGCTTTGACGTCAGTAGAAGATGTGGCTGAAGCATTAGAGGAAGGGTCGAACAGTGGTGTGCAAACGTGCAGTGCACGGGGAATTGCCCGAACTTTAGACATGCCTGTGAGCACGGTCAATAAAATTTTACGCAATATCCTGCATTGTTATCCCTATAAAATTACCCATGTTCAGGAGTTACTTCCTGCTGACCTGCCAATTAGACACACGTTTGCTTTAGAATTTCTAGCTCGCATGGAAGTGGACAATGAATGGCCATGGAACATCTTGTGGACAGACGAAGCCCATTTTTATCTCCACGGCGTTGTCAATACACAAAATTGCAGGATATGGGCAACGGAAAATCCTTTCGCATGTGTTTCAATACTGCTTCATTCTGCAAAGGTAACTGTGTGGTGCGGGATGACAGCATCATTGATTATAGGGCCATTTTTTTCGAGGAAGTGGGTCCTGCGGGTCCCGTTACCTGTACAGTCAATGGTCAACGGTATGCGTGTCTTTTACGCAACCAGGTAATTCCAACACTTCAACAGCATGCATGCGTGGATAGAATAATTTTCATGCAAGATGGCGCTCCTCCGCACATTGCAAAGCCAGTGAAGCAACTGCTGAAGACACATTTCGGAGATGATTGAATTATCAGCCGTCATTTTCCGAGAGCCTGGCCTGCAAGATCACCGGACCTCAATCCTTGTGACTTCTGGCTCTGGGGTTACCTTAAAAATCATGTGTTCAGTGGCCCAGTTGCAAATTTAGCGGAATTGAAGGCTCGGATTACGCACCACGTTCACAACGTGACCCCGGAGACACTCCGGTCTGTTGTGGAACATGCTGTTTATCGGTTAAAACTTGTGGAGGAAAATGGTGGACAGCATATTGAACATGTCTTGCGCAAGTCCCGAGATAATTAATAGGCGTTTCCATTGTTGCTTTTTATGCGGTTTTTGGCCCAAGGACAATTAAAAACCGAATCA
>JAHWFO010043799.1:1901682-1933853 GCA_023313115.1 Rhysida immarginata
ATTATTATTATTATTATTATTATTATTATTATTATTATTATTATTATAAATATATAAATATTATTAATTTCTTATTAATTATTATTATATTAATAAATAGTAGTTTTTGGTTTTTGCTACAGTTAATAAATTCAACATCAAAAGACAGAACAAGACAATACCCTTCAGAAAAGAAGAAAAAACAAAATACCCATAAATAAGCTCAGCTGAATAAGCCTAAAAAGATAATAGAGTATCAGAATAAAATTAACTAACTAAACTAAACAAATGGTAAAAAGAATTATAATTAAGAAACTAAAAGGCAGGAAGAGAACCTGCTGTTGTCAACAAAAAATGTCAATTAAATTCAAATTATTATTAAATAGGTAAACTAATTTAAAAGCAGGATCAAGAGTAGTAACCTTAGTCCTGGAAGTTCCAAGGAACCACAAAACATGATGATTTCTATTGTTAATCTAAGCTCGAAAGCCTATAAGTTCTAGAGTACAGGGTGAGATAAGCTGCCCAAGAATAAGCTTTCTCAGAGTATTAAGCAACGTCTTGTTGATTGCTTGCGAAAGATCAAATATGGCGCCAATGTGGTTATATCAGAAAAACGAAAAGTACGAGCGATAAATAAACCAAAATTACGAAGCCTGATTCTCAAATACTCTAATAGGTAACTGGGTATTCCCGGAAAACCAAATCCAGACAGCGTATAAGATTTTCGGTAAGATAATCATTTTAAATAGGAAGATAAAAGTCTTGATCTTAGTAAAAAAAAGTTCATCAAACGCTTTAAGATACCTAAACGTTTACTGGTTTCAGAGAGCACATATTCCAGATGGTCAGAAAAAGTTAACCTCGAATTGAATATAACGCCCAAGTCTTTAACTTTATTACAATGCTGGATTTTATTCTGTAATAAAGAATAATCATATTCGAAGTCAACAACCTTCCTAGAATAGGTTACATTAATAGTTTTCGAAACATTCAGATGGGAGTCCATTATCAGTGGCCCATCGGGAAACAGAATCAGCTGCCCGAGAAAGATTACAACAGTCTTTCCAGCTACGGATAACTGAAAAAAGTTTTAGGTCATCAGCATAAAGTAAAAAATTCACCCGACTTTCTCCAATATAGTCTTTAATATCAAACACATTAAAAAGAACCGGGCCCAAAGGAGACCCCTGTGGGACTCCACTTCTAATCCTACCAACTGGACTAACTCCATTCAAGGTCTTAACCACAAAGCTTCGACCTGTTAGCAAGGAGGTGAACCAACTGAGAAGATTCTCAGACAGTCCCACCTTTCCAAGCTTACATAAAAGCAACTTGATGTTGACACTGTCGAAAGTATAATACATCGACTTGGTTCCTATGATCAGGCAGTGCAGAAAACTTGAAGATTAGTAGACGTTGACCTATTCTTCCGAAAGCCAGGTTGCTCGTGAAGCAAGTACGGATCAATAAACGATGACAGGTGAGTAGCAACAAACGTCTCCAGCACCTTAGCCGGAAATGTCAAAATCGTAATTGGTCTATAATCGTTTGACGAAAGAGGTCTAGTAGTTTTAGGAACAGGTACCATAATAACGTTTTTCCAATCTAAAGGATATATGCCAGATTTAAGGGATAAATTGAATAATTTGTGAAAGGGATGAAGCAACGCAGGCAAGCATCCTTTAAAAACATAATCTGGGATTTTGTTCTGATGCACCATTCTGGAAGCTGAAATTTTAATGGTAAGTTCAATTTGCCATGCAGACGATCCCAATGGGAAGGCAAGCTGGAATCGGGGAGTAAAAGATCAGAGTCATTACACATAATACTCTCAAAATGGGATACCATATCATTAATCGTGCAATTACTGGTCCAAAGCTTACCGGACAGGTTCCTACCCAGCAATTTCTTAGTAGCATCCCAGAAAGTAGAGGCCTGAGAACTAAGACTATTTTCGATCGAGGCATGGTACTCCACAAAGTCCCGATTAAAAGATTCTTAAAATCTTTTCTAGCCAGCTTAAAGGCAATATAATTATCCGAAGATTTAGACAATTTGAACCTCTTATGACATCTTCGTTTATAATTCCAGAGTTGAATAGTGTCCTGTAATACCCAGTTCGAAAATCGAAGAATCGAACTTCTATTTCTATTTTGTATGCGCACAGGGACATTATTTTCCAGCACACTTAAAATCCGATCAACAATTGAGCTCCAAATTTGATCAACAGATTGAAGAGAATCCAAGATTGACCAGTTCGTATCTAAAAGATCTTCTAAAATAATAATAATAATAATAATAATTTCAATAATTATTTATTATTTTTATTAAAAGAACTAAAACATCTACATTACAACGAATTATCCTGAAGCCTCATATGGCTTGTATGAGACAATAAGATAAACTCACTGGATAAATTACAACTAATACATGTAACTACTAAAAACTCTCTCCAAACTACAAACATCATTGTTAACATTACTTGATCAGCAGCAAATATACTACCAATATAATTAACAATATTCTTGCCATCTAAAATATGCTGCGTTTACAAATTTAAAAGAGCTCAACGCTTGAATCTTGGACAAAAAATACAAACAATACAAAACTTCATGTGATAATAATAATAATTAACAATAGGTTAGCTTATGTTAAATAGTGACCTTTTATATTTTGCATGTACAAATATTTAACAGAATTTATCTTTTTGTTCATTTCTTTAAATAAGTTTTATTATTTAGATCGCAAGTGGGTACAAATTATTATTGTTTTAAATTTTATAAGTTACCACTTGAATTAAGGGTACTTGATTACATCCAATTTAAAAAGAGGGTTAAAATGTTATTAATCAATCATGCTTTTTACGATTTTGACGAATTTTTTAATTTAAGTAGGTTTTAATCTTAATGATTTTTTTTTTTTTTTGTATTGACCTTGATTTAATGTCTTCTTATTGGACTTGTATTAGTTCTCTTCTTTTTTTCTTTTTGTGTTTGACATGTGTAAACTATTTTGTATTAACACGCAAATAAAGTATAAACTGTTAAATAGCAACACTATTTAAATATAGTACTAATTTAAATGCTACTAAACCTATTATTAAGTAGGAAACAAAAAGTCCACACAATACGTGGGAAAAAACAACGCGTGGTCGCAACAGGAAAAATTTAGTTACTAAATATAATTAGCCGCGATTTGATTGGTCACAGAAAATACTGAAAAACCAACACCCTCAGCAACGTCATTTGGGGCTGCGAAGATTGCAGCCCAAAATCCAAGTAAATCACGCGTTATCCCCACTACCATATAAAGTATGAATAGACTATTAAAACTGATTATTTTGTTGTAAATTGTTAACTAATAATTAACAATAGTAAGTAAGTAAAATATTTTAAAGCAAGTACGTTTACTGCTTAATACATAAATAATTCTAGGAACTATATTTCGATGCGCATGGATACTGGTCTTCGCACTGTTTCCAGTTCATTCCTTCATTGGATTGAGTGATTAGGTTTGGGCTGAATTGAATGCAGCCCCAATGTTGAGTATCTTAGCACACGGACTATTGCAAAATACAACTGTAGTTACAAATTTTGCTTTCGAATGGTATTGTATCACAAACAAGAAAATAATGATTTTTCGAGAAATATATAAAAAAAAATTAAGAACAGCTATAATAAAATGAAACTTTCATTTTAAGTTGGACGGGCTGCAGCCCTGCAGCCCCTATGGACGAGCCGCCACTGGTCCATGTACTTGTAAATACATCACTTCTATAAAATCACACATTTATTTTATATCACAAGTAACCTTCTTTTATGAACATTCATAGTTAATCTGGTTTTAACATAGGAATATGCAGTTTACTTCAACTTAGAAATATCTTAGTCTGTATGAAAATCACATGCTTTTAAGGCATGTATTGAAAGTGAAAATCGTCTAATTAGCATTAATTACTGTAAATTACGTGAATTTTGCTATTACCTAGTGAATCACCTTTTGTAATATTAACTGTATTTAAGCTTTCGTATTTTTATGTACACTTTTTAATAGTTTCAGTTATCGTGTATGTAATTTCTTTATTTGTTCAGGAATCAGAAAAGGCTAGCCTTAAAGAATCCAGAACATCTATTAACAATCATTTTTACAAACAGTATTTCAGGTGAGAAATGAATTCGTGTATCTTTACAAAGAGAATAATTATATTAAAATGTTTTTGTATTCTGAATTTCCTCTTAAATTTGCTTATTTTTATTTAAACATGAAGAGAACTAGATTTAGGTGTGTTTTCTCTGCTTGAAAAAGGATTGATGATCAATGTAACTCCTGAGAATCCAGAGGTATTAGAATATTGTACAATTTTATTACAAGTTTGTTTAACTTATGGTAATTTTAAATGTACATGAGTACAAAGATTATATTATGCAAAGAATTAAGACTAATTACGAATAAAATACACTTTATTTTTTAATAATACATTTTATGCTCTTAAGGTAATGCAGTGGTATTTCCCTTACCTTCCCCTCTTCATTATGTAACCTTAATACATTCGCACTATGTTCTGATACTGCAGATCATAAATTTTATTTTGAACTTTTTAATATACAAAGGTTAGCATCTATTGATACAATAATCATCCTTTATTTTCCAAGCCCATAAGTATTCTATTATTACAATAGAAAAATTTTGACCTAAAAAACGCACCTAAATTTGTGGAATCATATTATACAAGAGGATAATATTAGCACAACAACTGGGGGAAGGGGGTTCAAACAAAATTTGGTTTGACGAACTTCAAACAGAATTAATGCATAATATACAGTGAGCGGGCTGCAAATGGGTTCTACTCATAACTAGGGGATGACCCTCTAATTGCCTTCAAGGCTTAAAGGAATCAACTAGGAGTAGAAGCCTAATGTCCAATCCTGTACCTTCCAGTTGGGGCAGCCTGTTAGTAATCATGCCTTGTGCATGGTGAATGGACACGGATGGGCTTCCTCCAACATGCACTGGGCCAGCGCAGAGGATCTTGGCCCACTACTCTCTAAACACTTACCCTTCAAAATCAGCCATGGCCCTCAGTTCCCAGCAGCCAGATTGTCAAACCCGCAAGAAATGAAGGCAGAGGGTGCTAAAAATATCCGGTTCGGATCTAGCCACCACAAGACACTGACCCTGGCTACCTCTAACGGACTTTCCCTTTCCTCAGAGAGTCGTCTGCAAGAATTAGAAGAAGAATTGGATAGGACCTACTGGGATATCATTGGACTCTGCGAAGTAAGAAGAAAAGGTGAAGATAAAATTGAACTGAACAGTGGGCACGTACTTACCACAGAGGAACTACCGACGGAAGAGTTAGTGGTGTTGGATTCCTTATTCATAAGAAATGGAAGAATGAAATCATTGAGCTTGATAGTGTCTTCGACAGAATTGCAAGAATAGTCATCCAATTGTTGAGAAGATACAAGATACAGATCATACAGGTCTATACGCCAACCACAAGCTACTCTGATGTGGAAGTCGATGACTTTTATGAAGAAGTTAGCAAGATGAACCAAGAAATTATTATTTGAAAGTCGTCATGGGCGACTTTAACACCCGTGTCGGAGAAAAAAAGAAAGGAGAAAATTTCCTTGGTAGTCATGGATTTGGCACAAGAAATGAAAGAGGAAACAAACTGGTAGAGTTTGCAGAGTATGAGCAACTGTATGTCATGAATTCCTTTTTCAAGAAGAAACCTCAGCGTAAATGGACTTGGAAAAGCCCAAATGGAGTAACTAGTGAAATAGATTACATTCTGACAAATAGGAAGCACTTAATCCAACACTGCACTGTTCTCAACAACTTCAATACAGGAAGCACCACAGACTGGTAAGATGCAAACTTGTTCTAAACACGATAACAGAAAGACTAAAACTTTTCAAGAACACAAAGAAGATCATCAACATTGCACGCCTACAGAAACGCAGAACGGAATTCCAGCTATAACTGCGAAATCGCTTTGAAATCTTACAGAGCGGCATCCAGGAAGATGAGATTACAGACATTAACAAGACACTAATTAAACATTTAAAAGAAGCAGCGTAAGAAGTAGCTGGAGAACAAGTTTCCAAACCACAGACGAAAATCACAGAAGAAACAAGGAAATTAATGAAGAAATGAAGCCAAAAAGAGAAGATACAAAATCAGTAATAGAATATGTGGAGCTTTGCAAGACAATACGGAAACACGTCAGAGAAAATGTTCGGAAGTTCAATTGCAATCTTGTCAAGAAGGCGGTTGAAGATAACAAGAGTTTGAAAACTACAAAGAGAAGAAGAGGAATATTTGCACTCGAGAGCAAATGGCACAATCACGAAGAATGGAAGTGAAATCTTCTAAATTGTGGAGGACTTCTACAATAAACTTTACAAATGTGAGGATGATAATGACTTAAGAAGAGCAGACCAACTGAAAGGAAAAGATGAAGTGTCACCGGTTATGGAAGGTGAAGTTGACAAGGCTTAATAACCTGAAGAAAGGAAAGTGCCCCAGAGAAAATGGATTTACAATTGACATGATTAAGAAAGCAGTTGAAGAATTCAACAAGTTACTGGCAGGTCTTTTCACTAAATGCCTTGAGATGTCAGATGTACCAGATGATTGGAATAATGCAATGATGGTTCTGTTTTTCAAAAAAGGAGACAGAAAATACCCAGAACTATCACCCTATCAGTCTTTTGTCAGTTGTTTATAAGATCTTCAGTAAAGTCCTGACAAACAGACTTGATTCAGCATTAGACTCGGCACAACCAAGAGAACAAGCAGGCTTTCGAAGCGGATATAGCACGATTGACCACATTCAAGTTATTAGAGAACTTATCGAACGCCACAACGAATATGAAGTACCACTTTGCTTTGCCTTCATCTGCTTTGAGAAAGATTTCGACTCGGTGTTCACACATGCTGCAGTGAAAGCTCTGGAAAGAACGGGAATAGCCGGAAGCTATAATAGTATTCTCCAGAAGATATTTAGTAAAGCGACTGCTACCATTTGTTTGGATAAAGGAAAAGCAAGGATCAACCTTGGAAAAGGAGTAAGACAAGGGGACACCATCTCACCAAAATTCTTCACAGCAGTTTTAGAGGAAGTCTTCAAGCAACTGAACTGGACAAAAAAAAGGACTTAAATGGTGAATTCCTTAACTACCTTCGTTTTGCCAATGACATCGTCTTCACCAGTAGTACCTTCTGATTGGAGGAAACGTTAAAAGAACTAGCAGAGGCTAGCCTGCGTATAGGACTGAAACTGAACACACAGAAGACAAAATTTATGTCAATGCATTTGCTCCAAAAAAGAAGGTCATGGCAGGTAGCATTGTGATTGAAGAACTACAGAGCTACATCTATTTGGGACAAGAAATCACTATGGATGGCAACATTCAGAATGAAGTTAACAGACAAATTAGAACAGCCTGGAGAGCTTTTGGCAAAAATAACATTATCTTGAAGAGCTGTGTGCCACTTAGCTTGAAATGAAAAGTTTTCAACCAGTTTGTTTTACCAGCACTCGTCTCTGGAGCTGAAACATGGACTTTATCGAGGAGGACAACACAAAGACTACAGACAACACAGAGAAGCATGGAAAGATGTATGCTGGGAATTACAAGAAGAGATCGAAAATGCAACAGCTGGATAAGAAGTCAAACGAAGGTGATTGACGTCATCGAACGGATCAAATGTTCTAAATGCCAATGGGCTGGACACATCGCTAGAAGACAAGACATGAGATGGACCACAATCATTCTGGATTGGTACCCTCGAGACCTTAAACGTCCAAGAAGACGACCCCATGCAAGGTGGATCGACAAAATAAGGAAGGTGGCTGGTGTCAACTGGAAATCCAAAGCATCAAACAGAGAAGAATGGAAGCGTTTAGATTACCTTCATCCAGCAGTGGGTTGCAAATGGTTGACTCTGGTGGTGGTGGTGGATACAGTGAGCAAAAAAATATCCGTCCACTCCCTGTGTTCTGAAAACAAAGTGTAGTAAAATGTTTAAACACATCATTGTTTTAATTTAACAGAATCGGTTCTTTAAGGTGCGAGGAACACATACAGATACAGAAAAATACATTGACAAACTTATGTCAATGAATAAAAAAACAAAAGTCATCCAAATATCAACACAAAAAAATTATCCATCTACTTGAACTTTGAAATAGAAAAACACTTTTTGCACAAAATCTTAATACTTTGTTGGGCCTCCCTTGGCCCTTATCCCTGCCAAGCAGCGCTTATGCATAGATGCAACTAACTTTTATGTTGTTACAGGTTCAATTTCTTCCCAAGTCTTCATCAAGTGTTCCTTGAGTTCTTGCTTTAATTTAGGGAACAATTTTTCATCCTTCTTTCCATAAGGGACCATAGTGCTCAATTGGGTTGAGATTATGTGACTGAGCAGCCCATTCAAGCACCTTAATTCTTTTCTGGTTACGGATTTAGACGTGTGCTTGGGATCTTGGTCTTGCTGGAACACAAACTATCACCTTAAACCCAATTGTTGAGCTGAGATGAGAAGATGTTCATCTAGGATGCTGGTCTAATTTTGTTCATCGATGAAGGCCAACCGTCCAACACCATTCGCCGCCATGGACCCCCTAACCTAACACTACCTCTACTATGTTTTACTGCGGGCTTTATGCATTTCAGATTAAGGGCTTCACCTGATTTTCTCCATAATTTAGAGGATCCATCAGACCCAAACAAGTTGAACTTGCTTTCATCTGACCATATAATCCAGTTCCAGAATTTTCATCTTTGTCCAGATGATGTTTAACCCATTGAAGTCACTGCTTCCTATTGACATCACTAATGTTTGGTTTCTTCTGCGACCACACAGATTATCTTCATGCAGTTGATTACGGGCAGTTTGAGTTGTGATGCCAGTCTTGTTTCAGTTCTTGACAGAGAGCAGGGGTGGATTTTTTCCTGTCTTGTTCGTATTCATTTGGTAATTTCTCTGTCCTCCTGTTGTTTTTCTTTTTCTAACTTTTCCTTCTTTGTTTTTAATTTCCCCTTTCTTCTGATACTTCAGAAGTATGTATTGCACAGACGTTCAAGTTATTTTCAATTTCTTAGGTATTGTTCTTTGGCTTTTTCCAGCTTGGAAGCTAAACACTACTGTCGGCACGCCACGAAAAGACCATTGAGTTGCTTAATGTGCTCGTATTGTGTCGCTGCAATTGCAGATGAATCTATTCAGTGTTGGGGACAAACAGCCAAATTTGAGTCGATCCATATTTCATAGATGTAAAACAATAGGACAATTTTATTCTGTTATTTTTTTCATATTTCTTAGGTATCTACCTCTCCATGCAAGCGTTTTCATTTGTTTGGAAACACGGCCAGAGCTCATTTTTGCGCTACTTGATTTTAGTACTTTTCCTCCCTTCATAACTAAAGAGTGATCTGCAACTACAGCGACACCATACGAGCACATTAAGCAACTCAGCGGTCTTCTCGTGGCGTGCGAAAGTACTTGTGCTCGAATATCAAGTGAATATTCATTTGATTTCGTTTCTTTTTTTTTTTCTGATCTCTCACTTGCCATAGTGGAAACAGGTTTGAGTAGCACAATTTCGTGCTGAAGATTGAAATATTTTGATCATTTTAGTGGGCGTACTACAATAAAATGGGGGATGGATGGATAATTTTTTTTTTTCCAGCATATTTCACAAATTTTTATTTGACCCCCCCATCCCGTAAAAGACATTTGATCATGGTCTAAACATTCACAAATACTTTCATTTTACTGGAGGTTGTTAAAAGTTTCTTGATTACATGAGATGATTTAGTGCAGTTCACAATTTCAGCATTTTTTAAGGGTGGACGGATAGTTTTTTGTTTTGTTTTTTTTTTTTGCTCACCGTACATCACAGTAAATTATGCAGTATATACAATTTGCGGTACATTAATTCACTTTTTTCTCAATTTCCCATCCACTATTCTGTCGCCAAAAGCTAATGCAAAAGTAAATTCTCAAGAAGGAGATGGTGACAACCATTCACCTAAAATGTGACATCGATCATGTTTCATTTACTATACTCTATCCAACGAAAGTTGGAGTGGGCAGGTCCAGTTAAACTTCCTATTTCAATTGTTAGACATTGTTGCCAAAGTAGAATGAACAGTGTCTAACAATTGAAATTGGAAGTTAACTGGACACGCCCACTCCAACTTTCGTTGGACAGAGCATAATTAAACAGATGAATATTTAAAAAGACCCTAAATTAAATTGCTCTTGTCTTTATTCCAAATTAAATACTGTACAACATAAATATCAGCAGATGGAACAGTAAGTTCCTCATTTCTTACTTAATCCAGGAAATATGTGCAGTTTTGCTGATGATCATATAACAAAAACTTCGTAAAGGCACGGATAATAATGAATCTGAATTTGAAGTTTGTGAAAGAATTCCTGGCAACGGTCCCCCACCCTGCCTACTCTTCTACCTCTTCCCTAAAATGAGAGGGCAATCCATATCATTGAAGATATCCAAGTGGAATCACAACTGGTCTTGAGCACCATATAGTCTTCAGGTTTCCAGGAGTGCTTCCAAAACTGGGAAAATTGTTGGGATCGTTGCATATGTGCTGGAGGTGACTACTTTGAAGGTGACAGCGGAATTTAGGGTGTAAGCTACGTTTTCTGCTTTTTACAAGAAAATTCTCGTAAATTTTGGGCTGATTGATAGGTTGTGTTCTAAGGTTAATTAGATACACATTTTTTTACAAAACAGACAAAACCTTTTTATATTAAAAGTTCAAAATTAACTGAAACTTGCAGGCCTACATTATTTTACGAATGTTCTAGAACTAGATTCCATCTTGTATTAATAGAGCACCAAATCGTAGTTGCAAAAATCATTGTCAGGAGCAAATTATAAGTGTATAATGCAATGCTTTTCGAGACTACTGTTCTCATCTTTAGGCAAAACAAATAGGGTGCGGCAGGTATTTGAGAACAGAACGACGCCCGCAAGTTAAAGGAGCAGACACTTAAGATAGCACAGAGCCTGTAATGCAATTTACATTTTTGTACAAAGGACTACAAAATACATAATGTTATTCAATAAAACCACTGTCCACCGCAATGACAGCCTCCACACGCTGTCGGACTCGCTGGCAGGCAGCAATGCGTTGGGTCTTCTGGATATCTGCCATTGCCTCCACAATAGATGGCCTGAGAGCTTCAGCGGTGTTGTGTGGATGCTTGTTGAACTCCCTCTCAACAACGCCCCAGACATAATAGTCCAAAGGATTGAAATCAGGGGAGCTAGGGGGGCCACATGTTGGGAGGGATGTAGTCGTGAAGATTCATGGTCATCCATGCTTGGGTGCTGTGGGCCTTATGACTTGGAGCAGAGTCCTGTTGAAAAACATACAGCCTACCACGTGCTACAGCAGTAATTCAGGGCTTCACAACTCTTGCCAACACTCTTGCGAACTTTGAACACGAACGAACGGGCGGGTTTCAGGAATGCAGCAATCTCGGAGTTGGGGTGTCCTGCAGCCAAGGAGACGATGACAGCATGTCGTTTCATTTTCTGGGTTATCTTTAGATCCGCCATGTTTATCTGCCTCATTTCATTGTTAAATAGTATGACGTATTGACTATTACATCATACTCACGTGTTCTCAAATACCTGCTGCACCCTATAGAATGAGTCGTTGCAAGGTAAATGATGTGGTGCTGCATAAAATTTCTGTACCATAATGTAGGCCTGCAAGTTTCAGCTAATTTTGAACTTTTAATTTAAAACGATTTCATCTGTTGTGTAAAAAAATGTTTATCTAATTTCTCAGTTGTAGTTTCCCAGATTTTCTCTAAATAAACTCCATCTGTAAAGAAAGTGAACTTGCAATTCATCTTCTACTACAAAAGGAAATTGAGTCTTAATGATGAAGCATGGTATCTTGCAATAAAATTTGATCTCTTGCCAAATACAAACCTTCTCATGGTAAAGCAATTCACTAAGATCTGTGTTAAGGTTCTCAAGAATTGAACACTCGAACTACATAAGATCAGTGGCCCTTTCACACAGAGATATATCATTTCCTGTCACTAATTTTATAATTTCACTGATCTCAAACATAGTTCAGGCCTATTCTCTTTAGTTACTGCCTCTAATAACACCACAATGTCTTTATGTATGATATGCCACACAAAACAAGCGTTTTACTCAGTGGTGTGCTGGAGCCGGCTCGCATGAGCCGGTTGTTGAACTTCTTAAGATTTTGCGAGCCGGTTGTTGAACTTTATTATATTTTCGAACCGTTTGTTGAATTTTAACAAAGACATGAAAAATTAGAAATAATATTATTTTTTATACATTAATTCATGTATACAGAGTATATCAGAACGGTCGTACAAACTTGTATGGGAGGTAGTATGGGTGATTCTAAGCAAAAAAGTTCATATGAACGTGGGTCCGAATTTGAATGATAACTGAGATATGAACAGAAATAAAAATGCCGCCACTAAGATCAACAAGTTAATAACTCAAGTTCTGTAACATCTAGAATGATGAATATTGGTAAAACAACAGGGTACATAAAACTGTCTGGACTGTTAAAATTTGATAGAATTCCAATGAATAGCATCAGACTGTATATTGTTAGGAGAAAAAAACCCCAGAAATTTTCGTCAAAAAATTCCATCGCATAATGTAACACTGAAAGTAAGATACAACCAAGGGGTCCGTCATACCGAAAAATCTCGTAAACCGTCCCATAAATCTTACAAATCTGTAAAAAATCTCAAAAATTATTGCAGATTTGAAGTCTCAATTCTGATATCCGGTAACAACTTCCGGTTCTGGCCTGGAATATTTCAGTATCAACTTCCGGTTCCAATCGAGTAGTCGTGGAACCGGTTGTTAAATATTTGCCAGCACACTACTGGTTTTACTTCTTAAAGTATGAATCTCTTAAGCTAACATGACAATTGTCAACCAATAATTACAATCCGTATTGTTGATTATAAGTCATAGTAATAACAATATATAGCATTATTTTTTAATCTCTGTCTCTATTAATGATTATTGAAATTGGTATCAACCCATCTCATTTTTGAAATGGCTATTCGTCCTAATATTATAATGTTTTGTCTCCTATTGCAGAAGAAAAGAAGAAATAAATTGAAGCCGGAGGAATTGTTATATCTATTGGAAGACTTAATCCAAAAACTGGAATATGTTCTGATCCCCTCATGTCGTCGGAGCTTTGGTTTTAAGGTGCACTTCTTCATAAATTCTGTTTTTTTATCTCTGAATACTAAAATGCAAACAGAATTACATTTTCAAAGTCTTATATGTGAGGTTTACTTTTCAGGATAATAAAAATAGCAATCGCCCTGGTTTTTCAAACATCCAGTCCATTTCTTCAACACACGTAGCAAAAGTTGCTGTAGACTTAGTTCCCCATTTGTGCAGTGACTTGGAGATAATAAGTGGATATTTTCAGGTAAATTGGAGATAATGGTCAAAAATATCATTTGCTTTCTGTAAGTTATTCACAAGGTAATAAACACAGACCTTTACTGCTGTCTTAAACCATAGATGTCCAAACGTTTTTCAAATGGGGTCAAATTTCCCCCTCGTCCAATAAGTGTTGGCCAAGTTAGCAAGCCCATAAGTATATTTTTAATAATATATCTCTATATCTAGTTTCAAATCTGGACCACAAGTAGCCAGACCCTATAGACCCTTAGATTAAACAAGACACTCCCCAAAAATTCTTTCCAGATTTGTTAATAGGTAATTCTTGGTTTAAGAACGTTCATTATACGAGGGGCGATTGATAAATAAGGTTTCCATGGCTGTAACTTTTTTATTTGTTAACTTTTTTATTTTGTATCTTATACTCACATTCGTCCTCTATGTAATGCACTATTCACTTTTCGACATAGTTCCCATTCCTTTCCAAGCATTGCGCCAACGCGTGACTAGTTGGGTGAACCTGTCGGAGAGGAATTCTGGAGTTGTCGACATCAGGATTGAATGGCAGCGTTCACCTCGCCGTCAGAACCAACTCATGTCCCTTAAGGGGCTCTTTCTTCTTTGGGAAGTGGTGAAAGTCACAGTGTGCAAAGTCTTTCATTTTTGAACTGCAATTTTTCATCTTTGAACTGTAGGCGCTGCAACGCCTCTTGTGTGTGGTGACTCGTGTGCAGGCGGACGTTATCGTAATCCAGAAGAGGGTCCAAAGCTGCCATTCAATCCTGGTGTCGGCAACAACTCCGGAATTACTTTCCGACGGGTTCACCCAACTAGTCACGCGTTGGCGCAATGCTTGGAAAGGAATGTCGAAAAGTAAATAGTGCATTACATAGAGGACAAACGTGAGTATCAGATACAAAAAGAATTTTGAAAATCGGTTAACAAATAAAAAAGTTACAGCCATGGAGACCTTATTTATCAATCGCCCCTCGTAATAAATATCATCTAGTATGTGCTTTCATGGATGTCATTAAATGCTGATTTCACTGAAACAATTTATGAAAAAGATGAAAAAGAACTTAGAAAATGTCTTATGTTGTATAAAACTGATATTGCTTGAAGATAATTTCCAGAAAGTACAATGAACAAATAACCCTGAGGAATAGATCTTTGTAAAGGAATATCTGTATAAAATGGTCCTGCTACAAGTATCTGGATGTCCCTCTTCACATACTCTATATGAAAATAATGCAGTCAGTAACATGTCAGACCACCCTTTGCTGCAGTGACTCCTGTAATATGATGAATTCATTGTCAACAAGTTTTTCACACCCCTCTTGCATTGCCATTTGGCCTTTAAATGATCCAGTAACTAATGACAATTAGGAGCGGTTAATTGTGTTTCAATATGAAGCACTCCAACACAAACCACATCAGTTAAATTGGGTTTACAGTCGACTCCAGGGAAGGCCATTGCAGTAGCTTGATGTTATCTTGGAGCATTGTCACCCATTGTTGAAAAAGCAGCAGCCATGGAGCATTGTCTCGTTAGAAGAAGGAGTTCTAGGGCATTTCCAAACAATTCTGCTATCACTCCAGGAAGGCGATTTTTCTAAAATCTCTTGGTACTTTGAGGTATTAATTTTTGCTTACATAAGCCTTTTATCAATTTTTTAGATCGGATAACTTGGGCTTGGTTAATTGAGAATCTATTATAATTTGAGTTGATGTGCTACTTAAAGTAATGGTCTCAAAAATTTTTTTGCTAAATTTGTGTGGTTACAGGACACTTGTAATTATTATTGTTAAGATACACTTTATTTTATTAAAAAATAAGCTCTATTTTATAATTATAATAAATAAAGTTTGCCACTTAGTTTAGCACTAATCATGGACTAAGCTCTTGGATTCTATGTAATTGCTATATACGAAGGAGGATCAAAAAGTAACCTTTAATATGTTTTAATGACAAAACCTATGTATACCTAAGGTCTTCCACAGGAATTTAGAACTACAGAAATGCATCGAGGAATATATTCCATGAGCTTGCAGAAGTATCCTATAGGCAGTGAGCACAATTCTTTTATATTCTGAGATGTTGGATTTCTATATTACACAGTCTATTGCATGATTGCTATGATGTAGCTAGTGATGTTTAGATCTTGTGATGTAAGTGCCCACAGCAAGACCCAAACCCAGATGAGTTTTCTTATAGACTTGTGTAGCGGTGAATTGTCCTGTTCAAAGAGGCCAAGCTCAGGACATGAATGATGAACCCATCAATCTCTGTTTTCTAAATGATGTGCATTTCCAGTTGGTTGTTTGAATTCAACAGCATCTTCAGGAATTGAGAATATTAAATTTTATTCAAGGTTATTTTTGATGAGTGCATCAGGAATTTTCATTAAGAATGTAAAGAATTTTTTCTTGCCTTTTTTCTGAACGTTAGGTTATTGAATAAATCCTTTGTGAGGAGGAAAAGATTTATTATGAAAATTTCTACTATATATCTATATTATCTACTAAATTATTTTGACAGTGGAATTTTTCTTAATCAGTGAACCGGTGTCTTTTGTCATATGTTACTTATTGATGCAATATTGGTTTAAATTGTTAATATTTTGGCATACGAGTAATATTTTATAAGCTAAATTTATAATGATTAAAGTCAATTAAAAAATTCTATATTTTCTTTTCCTTTAGACATTAACAGAAGAAAGTGAAGGCCATAGTTATGATACAGCAATGTATTCCGATCTCTCATTGCAACTTACCAAATGTGTGATGCAGCTTTTAAAAGCATTAAAGTTGATTTTTTCTTGGTAAGCTAACGAAATGAGATATCTTAAGATTTCTGTAGGGTCAACAGCATATATTTCTATAAAATTCTATTAGGAAAAAGTGTAAGTTATTGTTAATTGTTCAAACATTGGTTTAATACAATAATATACAAAAAATAGAATGGTGAAATTTTTTTTCATGGTAAAAGAATGGTGGATTGATTAATGGAAATAGCATTTCTATATTTATAAGATACTAACTGATATCCCCAGCATTGCTCGGGCTCTTTTTTGATGAAATTTTGCAATATCTGAATGTGAAAATACATTAAAAAGCTTACAATTGATACAGTAAAAATTCATGATAAACTATGGACTCTAGCGGTTCTACCCGGCTTCGCTCGTGTTGGAATGCCATGTATAGCTGAGTGACTTTTATGTAGTGTCAGAGAAAAAAATGTATAGAATAAAGTACGGTATTTGGTTTCAAAAGTGGGAGGAAATAGAATGAAAATGAAACAATACTTTGATCCGATGTTTTTCAGCCCTGGCTATGGCTGTAGTTCTTCTATTTTCTTCCATTTAATGCACCTTCTCCAATCCCACAAGCACCAATGTAATTACATTAACTTGGTTGTTGGCTACTTGTCAAAAATCGTTCATTGCGTGCCTGACTTCTCTTCATCAGTTGTATGATAGGCAGCCTCAATTTCTTCGTTTCTGTCTGACTTTTTTCCAAGTAGTGTATTTGCGATTCAAAAAATAATACAAGTGTTCATTGAGAAAAAATAATTTTGAAATCCTATAAATTACTTAACTTGTTGTGGTTTAATGATTTACCAATTTTGAGGAAGCTTTTCAAAAACAGATTTTTTTTTTTTTTTTAATCTAAGTGATAATTTTTAAATAAATTTCTTTCACAGGAATGGATTTTCCTCAAATGAACATCTTAGCCTCTTGAAACGAGCTTTATTATCTGTGGCTAATCGTCTTTCTGCAAGTGGAGCCAGTCAACATACTTATCAGGATCTCATAGAGTGAATAATTCATATAGTTACCATTTTGAATATAACTAGATATCTTGTTTATTCTATAGTTTTGAAACACATACATTACTCTTTACAGGCGTGTATTTCTTTATTTTGAAAACCTTTCTGCATCAGTGTTCAGTTTTTCATGCTCAGTGGCAGTGGTCACCCTTCTTGATGCAATATGTAGCAAAAATGAAGAGGAAAAATTCAAAATAAAATTGGGTATCAGATTTTCATTAAAAATTACTTTGGTATTTCATTAAGTCATTATACGGATTATTCCTTAATTATATGTATGAAAGTCATAATTTTGATTGACACAACTATATTTATTTTTATATGCTACAATAAATTAAAATTAAATAATAAACAAGAGCTCGAGACTAAATAAAAATGTAAGATTTTAAATAAATAAACAAAACCATGAACTACAGTATTTCTAAATCACACACTCCACTGGAAAATAAAATGTCCATTCTCGATAATACTTACTATTTGTATTAATTAATTTTTTTATTAAAATTTTAATAAGTTTTTAATTTCTATGAGCTTTATCGGATAGGACCTTTACAGTTGCTCTACGTGAAGTTTCAGACATTGTTGAACATGCTATCTTAGTTTATTTATTTATTTATTAAAAAATCATTTTGATACAATAAACCGTTATGTGATTTATTGAGAGTCAAATAATTGAAATACGGTAGAACCTTGACAAATGCACCATTTTAAGTGTAATTTGCTGTATGAGCCGAGTCTCGTACGGATTTTTGTCTTAAAGTAAGAGTGGAAATTCACAGTAAAAGCGAGTTTCATACAAGCAACTGCTAGTCAGCACTGAGCTTGCGTACGCTCTCCCAACAAGCGCAGCCTCAGTTTGCTCGATTCACGTGTTCATCCATTCTTCCTCTTTTTCCAAACTATAATCTTCTTCCTCTCTGCTCCATTGTTTTCTATGTGAACAAATCATACCATCTGTAAGGTACATGTCATTAAATTAATAAAACAAGTTTACATATTTTTAATTATGTATTTATAATTGTCATTTTCCTTGTAAATGCACTTTTTCTGTTTAAAACCCATGAAAAAAAATGTTTTTTAAGTGGTGTTTGGAAGATGAAACAGATTAATGATATTTTAATTGATTTCAAATGGGGGAAATTGATTTGTAAAACGAGTAAATCAAAATATGAGCTTGTCAAGGAACAATCTAAACTCGTACTGCGAGGTATCTGAATCACATCTGTATCTAGAAATTTCACTTACAAGTGAAATTAATAATTTGTGTATGGACATTCCAGTATCGTCCTTTATTGTATCAGTCATAAATTTGAATAATAATTTATTCCAGCATAAACTGATATGACTTTCATTCTACTTTAACAAAAACTCTTTATTATAATGTGACAAAATAGACTGCTTGAAGATGAAGATATTGTCCACATCTGTATTTCTATTTTGTCCTTGTGGATTATAGATTATCACTTTATAGTTAGTTCCTTTCCACTGTATTTTATTATTAACTTTTTCAGCACTCTTTTTCCATTTCACCTCTTCTTATTTTCTTGATTATATTTTTGTGTCTGTAAAAGAGTAAATAAATCTCATATACTGCATGTATTTGGCACAAATGCAATTCCTAATGGTTTGCGCATATAAATTTGAAATAGCTTCCTGTACTGTTTGCTTGCAAATAATCGGCATGTGCAGTGTTTAATATATTGATGACAGGTATTACGGTATATATGATCAAAGTTTTTGGATATCTGTACGTTTGTATTGCAACCAAGATTTCTTGAAAATTAATATGATGTTGAAAAAATATTACTTTGTATTTTTTGGAAAGAGATACTGTAATTACTCCTAAGAATTTAAAACGATACTCATAAAAATAATACAGATAATAAAAGTGTTATAAGGACTTTAGTAAATATACACATAATCAGTGTACTGTGTTGTCTTATAAATTTGCAAAGAAACTTTAATGCTCAAATTATGTACAGAGGGTTGTTTCATGTTTATGGTGACGAGAATATACCTACCACCACCTATTTGCTCTATGGTAGCCTTTTTTTCCTAGCAATCACTCAACATCCTAGTTTCTACGTAAAAGGCTTTTATGAAGAACAGCCAGGTCGATTCTGTTCCACTCCTCATAACGCAGAAAGTGTTCTTAGATGTCTTACAAGATCCACAAAAATCTATGCAAGAGGGATTGGGTGATTTGACAGTTATGTCTGAGAATAGGATAACCTTAATCCCAGTTGCCCATTTCATTCGACCACCGTACTGGAGAGACGATTTGCCAGTGTGGCAGAATACTGTGTCCTGGTGGATTTATATATCCTTCACTTTAGGGCCATATAATTTTGGGATATCATTATGATATGTGTGTTCCAAGACATTTTCCTGATAGCAGGCAGCATTTATCTCTGCTTTAGATCCCACCTTTTTGATGGCCAGATATCCATTATAGCTGAACCCAGCAACCACTGTGAATTTTTTTCGAAAAACTCTCCTTGCATCGAAGTACCCAGTCAGATAGAGTCGTACTTCAGATGTACACTTGCCCTGCTGGGTGGCAGTGGATGTACATGTTCGTTCAAGAATGAAATCCAAACAATCAGAATGGGGTTATTTACTACTTGGGTATCACCCTGTTGTTGATAAACAATTATTAATGCATTGAAATTTATGATTCAGAAGCTTGATTTGAGGATGGCGGTGTAGTCCACAAGAATGCCGATCACATTTAAGGTGGTCGATGTCCTTGCCCAAGAAGAGAATGTGCTGAATAAAATGTAATGTTTCACTTCAATTCCGTCTTAGTTATTCATTTGTCTGTTCATTGCCTGTTCTCGTGTCTTGCCATCTCTCGATAAATAGACCCAAGCCTCATCCAATGTGACTATTTTCTTCCATTTGTTGCCTGCGTGTTAGTGTTCATACAGTTTACTGCTGTTGGTTTGCCTCTCAGTAATGTGTTTTGGCAACGAAGCATGAATCCAGGCCTTATGGTAGCATTCTAATTTCAAATCTTGACAAATAATAGAGTTTATAGATGATTGATCGGCAGATTTTGCCTCTTCACTGTTTAAATGTTAATCTTTGTACAGGAAGAATGGGGATGTACTTTTCATTCAGCAGCACTGCATTGTTGATTGTTTGGATCCATTTGTCTTCAGTGTTTGATTAATCTTTGTTATAGCATTCTTGGAAATAATGAAATCGTTTCCCTTACACTGTTCTGTTATTCTGGAATAAGAGCAATCAGCGTGAGAAAAGGTTACGATGTAGCCTTTCCAGAACGATTCAGTTTTTGAGGGCATTGTGGCAGCAAACATGAAACTGAAAAACTGAATGGTATGTTCAGTTGTTATCAAACTCGTGTGTAAAATTTCATGAGTCTTGTTCATTTCAAACCCATGATACAATGTTTTAACAATTGTCACCATAAACGTGAAACAAACCTCTGTATAAATGTCTTTAAAAAATTTCTAAGATCTTACTCAATAGAAGAATTAGTTTGAAATAATGGTTAAAAATAAAAAGTTGTTCATTAATTATTTATTAATCAGTCTTAATTAATTTAATACTAACGAAAACCTCACAAAAGGTCATTTTTAAACGTGCTTATTTTTCTCTAAATAATTTTCCTTATCTATTAAAAAAAACAAATAAAAACGAACAATGATAAGCTTTTTATTGTTCTTGATAAACTTTTTACCACATTAAGATCATTATCATAATATTTACTAATAATTTTCAAATTATTTGAATAGTTAAAGTAGCTGAAGGCTTTATAAAACGGAATTGGACCAAACAGGATGGAGAAATTGAAAAGGGGGCTGTATTTAATGAACATTTATTTCAACTATTGTCGTAAGTTTTAGAATTTTTATGTTTAAAGGAAATAGTGATTAATAACCACATACCATATAACAAATCTTTCTTCTGCTCTCTAAATGAACTTGTGATCTTGAATGTTTGGATGTGGAGAATTTGGATCTGAAAATAAAAATTCTCTACCACAAAACATTCTCAAAAAATCAGAGATTCTATTAGCAAAAAATGTTATATGACTTGAGTAGAATTTTAGAATGATACTTTTGATCTCTGACTTTTGTATTCATTTTCAGAGGTTTATCTTGTGACATTCCATGTCAGTGGAGTGGCATATGGGCCCGGCAAAGGGCATTAATATTATGATTATTATTCTATAGTAATTAGTTTAACTTTGTGTGTTAATATTTTTTTTTATTTTAGCAAATTTGTATTCTGCATTTTGTTATAGTGGTAATTATTTGTGTTTGACTCGTTAGGGTAGTTCGTGTATGTGAGGGGAGGGGGGTGAATTGATTTATTGATGTTTTTTTTAGTATGTTTCTGTTGAGCATTTGTGAACATTTATTAACGAAAAGATGCACTTATTTGTTTAGCTAGATGTTTACCTGGTAGTTTGAGGTTGTGTGAATGTAATTGTTGTTGGAGTGATTGTAAGTGAAGAATGAATGTGAATATTGTTTTCCTCTGTTGGAGCTGCGATTGTTGGGAGCGATTCCGAGAAGATCACCTCAGCTTCCAACAGAGGATTGTTACAGAAAATTCTGGGAAGGAATGCGTGAATTGCATGTGTTTTTTGTTTGTTGTAAAAAGGTTTTTTGTTTTTTTTTTTGCGAATGTTTCCCTTGCTGAGCGGACGTATGTTTACTAGCGAACGTTTTGGTTGTGGCATTTGGAACGCCTTGACCACGGGATCATAGCCATTATGTATATTTTAATGTTTCATTTGATGATTAATTTAATATTTGCAATGTAAAGCATTATGGAGAAAAGTTGGAAACGTTAATTTTTTGGCTGAGTCTGGAAGAATGGAACGCAGAGCGCCGATCGAGGAAGGATAATCAACGAATTCGATGATTTCTGTAAGAGAGCCAGGACCCTCGCGTGACCGGAGCGTGATGCTCTACAATTAAAGTTGAATCCGGTAATGTCTGTGGAATGATCCAGATTTTGGTGAGTGACCCTTTTTATTACTTTAACGTCGCGAGGAACAGCATTTGAGGATCTAAGTGTACTTGTTTCAACCGGGTCTTCAAGCCTCCCATCGAAGGCACTGGATAGAGCCACAATGCCAACTTATGCCACACTCTCGTGTCAAAATAGGAATCATCACCTTATGAGAGAGAACTCCCGTGCCAATTGACTTGTTTTTGTCTGAAGAATGCTGTATCTACACTTACTTAATATACAAATTTTTAGTATCAATAAGTTAAGTGCACCCTAAGTAATGGAGTAACATGTGCAGGCGTCATGGCAGTTATGCTGGGAGAAGAGTAATCGTTCTGAGCTCTCCGCACCGTTCGCCTTATGAGCACAGGTACTAAGCTTCAGTCAGTGCAGTTTCAGAAATCGCCAGTGGCTGTCGCGTTGTGGCTTTCGTGCTCGCCAAGAGGGTTTCCCGTACCTCCCCCCTTGCGTGCTTTTAAAGGAGGTGCTTAACTCCTGAGTGCGTGTGTTAGGAAGGAATACTTACTCGGGGGCACGAAGCTGTAGTTCTGATACGTCAGCCCTGGGAGTGAGTTCCTCCTCTCATTTGCATACAAGAAACGCATGACGTTTTTGCTGAATTGCCATTAGGCTAGTGCGATGAAGTGCTAGCATCTTCATTAATATGAGTGTCTCTCAGTGCATGGCAAGCTTATTGCATTAGCTGAATTGTTCGAAGGGGCCCCATCGATTTTAAGCAAGTTAAGGTTACCCTGTAATTGTGATTGTCATGATAAAATACAATAAGAATTTAATGAGAATAAAGCTGTTTGTTTTGTCTTCCAACTAAGTGTTGTGTCAGTACATTCCTTTAGTTTGGTTCCGAATCTTAGCATCCACACTCCCCAGCACTTATCACATTAACAGTGGTCCCACCATTACTTACTGCAGGGGGTGGGGAACGCTACAATCTCACTAAGGATGATAATATCTTGCTAACATTTTCATTCCCATAAATCGCTTTTCCAACCTAACCTAACCTAACCTAATCTAGTGAAATGTCCTGGTGGAAATGTTTACCATGGTCATCATTTATTTCCTGCAAGTTCTGAGGGGAACAATTCTTGATGACAATCAAAGAAGTGTAATTTTGGTGACATATTACAATTCATACTTTGGAAGTATCTTTTATAGTACCTTTATAGTCATCAACTTTGTGATGAAGATTTTAAATAATTAATTTGGATTTAAGCAACCTGAAACATATATGGACAAGGAAGACTGAAGAGCAAGAAAATCAGAAACAGCCTGATTTTGAAGTATGATCTGGAAAAGAAGGAAATTACAGTGATAATGGAGGAGCTGCGAAAATAAAGAATTGAGGCCATTGCTCAGAAGGTCAAGCATTATGATAATCAAGCAATTCACAATTCTGAAGAAACCAGCATTGATTTTATAGAAAACTTGAAAATGGGCATGATGTAATCATAATGAAAAATCAGACAAGAAAAAATTTCTGAAATTTTGGAAGAATTTGTGGGAAAACAACGGGAAAACATAATGGAAATGCAAAATGGGCCAAACAGTAAAGAAGTTCAGATAGCAAAAGAAATTGTGCAAATGTAACCACAGATGGTCAAGAACCGGAGGGTCCCGGGACCAGGTGAGCTTCATGGATTTTAGCTAAAATCGCTAGAAGTTTACATTCATGGCTTGGCTATCCAATTAAATCAGGTTTTATAAAATGGCAAGCAACTGGAAGGACATTTTCAATCCAGAAGAACAAAAACGGGGGGAAACAAACTTGGTAAATATTATCCAATAATCTGCTTACTAACAACATACATGCTACTCATAGGTATAATTGTGAACTAGATCTATGGTTACTTGAAAAGTAAAGGCTTGCTCCCTGTAGAACAGAAAAGATGCTACAGAAATTCAAGAAGAATGATAAGAGGAATAAATTGTTAATGATAAACTAATTCTGAAGAGGTCCATAAGAGGTGAACTAATTTTTAAATGGCTTTCATTGATTATAAGAAGGTATTTGATTCACTTCCTCATAGTTAGATTGAGAAATGCCTATAAATCTTTGCAATTAGCTGTAATATTCAGTAATTCAATGAAATATTGGCAAGATATCAAAACTTACATGGTGCTGGTTAGGACCAGCTGTGTTGAAGAAAGAAACTAAGGGATTCATTTTGGTACCTCAAGAACAAGATTTGTCAAGAAATTGCATGAAAGCAAAAAGCATATAGAATAAAGGTACGTTCACAAAGATACGGTACATGCGGATACGTGCGGAAGCGGCAGTGCAGTAGCCAATCAGATCTGAGATTGTTTGGGATGAACTTTTTCCTATGCGGTACATGTGGCGACAGTGGCAAGGTTGTCACATGAATTCTTTCTACCAATCAGCGGTAATCTTCTTGAGAGCGCCAAAATGGAAGAATTGGAAGCGTGGAAGGAGCGGGAGTGAACTTCTGATAAATGAAGTCAAGCAGAGTTCAGGTGACAGACGGAAATAATTATGAAATGTATCTGGATCATGCATTCGCATTTCTTGAATAAGGTTTTGAAATCTCCTTGTGCAGCACGATTTTGAAATAAAGGACGCACCCACCATCTTCTCTTCCTGCTCTGAAGCTTATAAGTATATCTACATCTACGTCCAATGAAATAATGAAATAACGACAAAATAACTCTTTAACCACAACAGTTTTATAAAACAAAAGAAAATACAAAAGGAAAAAATAAATACATGATCTGTAAACGTTTCTCGATAGCGATGCTATCATCATCAGCAGAAGGCACGGAGCAACACGATGAGAGATCTCAGGTGAAACTAAACCTAGGGTACTCCACGTGCGCTTTTATAACGAGATAGTCATGAAGAAAACCAATCACAGGTCAAGCAGTACAAGCAGACAGAAAGCTTAACTATTGGTCGTCAGGTGAGATTGACTATTGGCCAATCGGGCCCACCACCTAATTAACGATGAGTGTCCAATGGGGCCAGAGTCCGAATTTAATGAAGTGTTCCTATTGGTGCTCTGGATCGTCATACTTTCATATGCGCTCAACAGAAGTTGATTATTAATCGGCTGCACCAGTTTCAAGTTTTTTATCGAGAAGCTATGTCCACTTTCTATTGAGTGTTTGGCGACGGCAGATTGATGGATCCTACCAAAACGTCTATGTGCGAGGTGTTCTTTCCATCTGGTGTGGATACTTCGTTTGGTTTGTCCTTCGTAATGTTTCGGGCATTGAGAACATTGAACTGTGTAAATGCCCGACTTCTGTAGGTCCGGTGTTTTGTCCTTAGGTCCGCCTAACAAATTCTTCAATTGGTTGGGGTTACTGTAAGCTAAAGAGAAGTCAGAAGCTACCCAAATTTAGATCCTTTATAATGTCAAATATTTTTGCATTATCTACACGAATAAATGTGGTAAATAATTTAATAAATACCTATAAACAATCATTCTGGTATCACTGAAACGACGGTAACATCGTTGGATATAGACATCTTTTATGTATCAACCAACCACGATATAAATGATGATCAGCATTTTTACATGAGGAAAAACATTCTAAGCCGCAGAAAGATAAAAACACACCTGTGAAAGGTAAGTGGTGAACCTTTAATATATGTTTCTACAATTTGAAGTGGAACAAGAAATCGCATTGAGTTTTACTGTGTTTGTCTACACTAACTACTCACGTAAACATACGATGAAAGCATTTTTTGCCAACCACAGCAATGGCCACCACGCTTTCAAATGGGGACGTGGTGGTGGCGCTGTAAGCAGCTCATGAGCGATCTACTCATTTTATATCGTTGATCCCAATGCGGACTCCTCCCAATGCAGCAGTTTTCTTCATGCCGTCATCCTCACGTGGTAGGAAACGCGCGCTTTTTCCCTTTCAGACATGAAAAGGTGTGGAAATTACTGTAGTGACATAAATATAAGCTAAATAGTCTATCTACGAGGGCTTCACAACAATAACAACAACAACAACATGAAAAGGTAAGTGGGTATTCAGCATGTGACTCGCGTTTCTTTGATCGAGAAGGTTAAGTCTATACATTTCTTTTCTGTTCATTTATTCAAATTTAGCTGATATGGCGCCATATAAGACGAAATTTCAAGAAGCTTGGCTAACTGAAAAGGATTCTAATGGACACGTAATCGGTTCTTGATATAAACGTGATCAAAAAGATGACCACAAAGTTGTATATATGATCTGTAGCAACGTTATTTCCATCGAAAATTCTGGAATCGACCAAGTATTACAACACGCCAAAGGTATAAAGCACACTGAAAAGGCTAAAGTTGCGGCATCCTCGAAACAAAGTAGGATTGAAACAGATGAATTTAAACTTCAGATTCACGATGGTAAAGTTAGAAATGCCGAAATTTTGTGGGCTATGCATGGGTGCTCACAGTGACTATAGCTTCCGTTCATCTGGTAATTGTTCAGAGTTATTTCAAGGTATGTTTCCTGATAGCAAGATTGCCCAAGATTTCAAAATGGGAAGAACAAAATTGGTTAAAGAGATTAATGAGTCAAAATCGCCATTTTCTGTGCACTATGATGAAACTACAAATGTACAAGTAAAAAAGCAACTTGATTTGCATGTCAGGTATTGGAGCAATGTAAAGAATGAAGTCGTTGCTTAACTTTTATAAGTCCATTACATTTGGGCATGCAAAAGGTGAGGATATAAGTGAAGCACTTATCAGAAATCTTGAAATGGACAAATTTGACTTGAAGTGTTTCTTATCAAATACTGGGCTCGGATGGACATAATGTCAATAAAAAAGTTTTCCGATTGCTTTTCTCAAAGCTCAGGGAGTTAAATTTACCTGGACTTAAAGACATTGGAACATGCAATTTGCATGTAATACATAATGCCTTCCATAAGGCTTTGCTTGCATTTGGGACTGAAATTGAAGAACTTACTGTAGATCTTTAAACAGTCTTCAGCCCGCCGTGAAGACTTGCAAAACCTACAGAAATAAAGATGCCTATCCTCCTTCCCATGAAGCATGTGCCCCCACGTTGGGTAAGTTTAGGACCAGCATTGGAACGATTGTTTGATCATTGGCAAGTTTATTTGGCTTACTTCAAGCACCTCAGCTCATCTGAAAAAAAATCAGCCAACCTGTGCTCGATTCAGAAGAAATGCAGGAAGGTGCTACCTATGGAAAATGGAAAGGAAACTCAGGTTATCTGTCATTTCTTAATACGTGTGTTGTCCATATTTGAGGAATTCTTGACGCTTTTTCAAAGTAAAACCCCTAAAATCCATTTGCTGTACGACCATTTTACGAAAATTGTCCAATCTTTAATGCTGAAATTTGTGAAGCTGGAAGCCATATGTGGCAATGAATGTGTAGCAAATCAGTTGGAGGATATTGAACTAGTAATTGGTGAATTGACGAGGAAAACTCTAAAACAGGCGAAAAACCAGGAGCCCAAGCTACTTATACAGATAAGAAAGTTTTATGTGACTGTAACAGAGTACTTGCTGTAAAAACTTCCCTTTGATAACAGTTTGTTGAAGAATGTTCGTTGTTTGAATCCTCTAAAATCACGCGAATTTTCCAGCGGTGCAGAAATCCACAGATTGCTAGTAAAATGAAGGAGCATTTGGATGGAATGAATGATGTTGCACGCTGCGTAGATGAGTGGAAATGCTTGCGGTTGTTACCATCGTTCTCACCAGCCAACAGAATTGATAAGTTTTGGGCAATTGGACTAGACAATCGGAAGTTCCCTTTAATTTCAAAACTCATAAGGGCTGTGCTTGTACTACCTCATGGTAACGCTGCTGTTGAAAGAGGATTTTCAGAAAATGGGCTGATTGTTACTGATAGAGGGATTACTTAGAGACCAGAACTATTAGCTCTCTCAGACTGCTGAAAGATGTCGTAAAATCACATGATGGAAAACCACGGTGCATATCAATAACTAAAGACCTTCTTTCTGCGGCCCACTCTGCCCACAGATTCTATATGTTGAGATTAGAAGAGCAAAAAACAAAACAAACCGAGGAAGAGGAAAAGTCCAAAAAAGGAATATGAAGCTGCTCGAGCAAATAAAGAGTTACAAGAAAGACAAAAGAAGGATGCTCAATCACTGAAGGACAAGAAAGATTCCCTAAAACAGAAGGAGACTGAAATTATGTTTGATATTAAGACTTCTCAGACTGCTAAAGAGGAAGGTATGAAAATGCTAACAGAGGTGGTAAAAAGAAAGGATATGGAAAAAGTGGCAGTAGCTGAGATGATGATATCGGCAGCTGAAAAGAAAAACACTGATGCTCATAAGAAGTTAGCAGATATTAGAAAGCAACAAAGTGATGTTGAAGGTAGAAAGAGAAAATTATTGGACAATCTTGTTGGCCTGACTAAGAAGAAGAAACTTTAAAAATACATATATAGCGAACCCAATAATATAATAGTGTAGTATGCACAAATATGCTGTTTTTAAATAAAGACATATTTCTCCTATAAATCTCCTGTATTTTTTTTTCTTTCTCCTATAATTCCTATAATATTTTTGAAAAAATGAGTGGTCGCCCAGGATATTATAAATCAGTGTTCTCCCCAGAAATTTTTTTCAGGTGGGTGGAAAGATAAGATAGCCAGATGGACAAAAATTAAAAAAAATAAAATATTATGCAGTGGTGTGCAGTTTTTCGTGTATTCAGCTGGGCGGTCACCAAAATCAGCCGGGCGGCACGCCCGTTCAAAAGGGTCTAGGATAAATCCTCATTGACCAGTTATTCTTTAATGAATATTCACTATTAGGAAAGATAGTCCCAACCTGCAAACTAAATAATTGCTCTAAACAGCCCAAAGGACATGTAGTTAGCATAATACTACCATGTCGTGGTAGCACAATTGGTTAGCGCATCAGCACGATGAGCTGAAATTTCCTGGTTCGAATCCAGGCTGTGTAATTTTTCCCCCTTTTTTATCAATAAAAAGCATATAACCATCAAGTAAACACCGACTTATCAATGAGAAGTATTAAACTTCGATAACTTAATCAGTGGATGCATCAAAATTTCAGAGACTGATTATTATTAATTGAATGTGCGAGCATTGCAACAATATGAATTGAATTTGTAACTAATTACTGCGCAAATTGCGCGCAGATAAAATCTTGTTTAATAATATTGGTAGAAATATGATTAACAATGGCCGAAATATGATGATGTAACAATCTATGAGCAGATAGGCGACCCAGTAGTACTGCTCTGTACACATTTGCAACATCCTGTACATGCTTTTAGCCATCAAAGCTCAGCATTTAATTGTTCAGAGATACACCATGGGTATTTTAGGAGCCATCACTGTTGGAAAACCAAGATGATGTGATCAACAAAGGTGAACTTCAATAACCTGTATGGAATGCTAGGGGAATTTCTTGTAGAATTATATGGAAGATGAGAACAAACTTCGAAGTAAAGGCTATGATTCTTAACCCCTGCGCTTACACTATCCTGTTTTTAGGACATAACTTTAAAAGTAAATCTGAGACAAACGAGACATGTAACAACCTCTATCTTATGTTGTCTTTATACCTTGATCTCTGAAACCTTTCCCAGAATAAACCCATTTAATCCAATTGTGCCAGTGTCCAATTTATAGGCCATAAAAAATTTCATATGTCCAAATATTTGGGGGGGGGGGGGAGTATCAGAGAGAGACGGGAAAAAATTCTAATTTTTGTAAACTTCCCTTATCACGACTGTACATGGTTTTAGAAAGCAAGTTTTCATTTTTCAAACTTCTTATCAGAATTTGTTATCTTTCAGAAACTGCAACAATAGTAGTCAGCTACAAGAAATTGCCATATCTAGGACTTACAAGGGAATCCCTCGAACATGTATGTCACAGATTTCCACCATATTGAAATATGTTACTCATCTGAAGCTACTATAGATGCTTGCAAAATAAGAGAGTGCAACATTTTGTTTCTTTCAAAATAAACCGTGAAAACGAAAAAATTTGAGCATACATAACCATACAAGACTCCATTGTTAAAGCGGATAGGCTATGTGGGATTCCCTTATTAGTATAAAACTTAAAGGGTTTCAAAAATTGTGACTGTTATTTATTTATTTATTTATTTACCGTAATTTACGGTAATAACGCCGCAGCGGTAGTTAGGCCGCACCGATAAAAACGTATCATTTTAGAAAAAAAAAAACGGTAGATAGTCCCCCCCCCCACAACAGTGTTGCTGGCCTTACATTGAGAAGTTGCATTCGTATTTATTTTGGCGACGGGGAAATTTTTTCCAATGCGATAAAGTGGCATTCTGTTCTGATGAATTTCAAACGCAATTTATGATAAATAAAAATAAAAAAAAGTCTAAAAAGTTTTACAAAAATAAGTTTTACAAAATCAAAAAATCCCTTAATCAAATCCTTACACTAATCAAATCCCTCAAAATCAGAACCTTCGGAATCCGAATGGAATAGTGCCAAGTAATCTTCTCTGAGATTAATAGCGGCAGTTTCTTCTTCATTTTCTTTATCATGATTATCATCTCCAGGATCATTTATGCACGGCAATCCAGCGGCTCTAAAGCCGGACACAACACATGATGGAGAAACCTCCGACCAGGCTTCAACGATTTATGTTGTAACAGTAGCACATGTTGCCCTTGTAGCGTGCCAATGTATGGCACGCACAGCCAAGAGGGAGGAGTGACTAAAAGTAAGTGAGCAAAGGATAAAAGAAAAAAAAAAAACTAGGCACAAAAGCTACCAAGAAAAATTGTAAACTTTAATTACAATCTCAAAATTGAATCACAAAACAAAAAAGAATACAAAAAAAAAATAAATATGATACAAAAAAAAGTCCAGCACAAATCGCAAAAATTCTTGGTAATAAAAAAAAGTTGATTGAAGAACGGGAGAGAAGACGAGATTCACGGCAAACGAAGGCACACAAAGAGGTAGAATTTTGACCGCGACGCCAGAAGCCACCACAGGACGAACCCCGACGGCAGACGGTCCAGGAATAAAAAGTCCGGAAACAGCAGTCGGACGAAGGACTTGAAGAAAACGAAATCGGAGAAACTGAAGAAAGGCCGAGGCACCTGAAATGAAATAAGGGAGAACCAAGCAGAAAAGGAGAAGGCAAGCGAACCCAGGGAAGGGTAAATCTAAAAGAACTAAACACTAATAATAAGAGTGAAAAGTAAAGCGGGTTAAATAAATGTTAGTGAGAAATAAAGGGTAAGCTTAACCTAAACCAAACCTGTGGGAAGGTGCCTCGGGAGAAACACGAAGGAAAAAAAAAACGTCCAAGACATCACGTTAAGTAGCGGAGAAAAAGCAACGGCGAACGATGACGGCAGATGACGATGAACTGGCCGCACATCCTAGAAGAGCTGAGAAAACGATAGCTAACGTCGGAGCGAAGAAAAAAACAATAAGTTCTCATTGTAACCTGGAGGATAAGTAAAGTCCACAACACGGACATACACAGTCCGAAGAAAAATCATACATAATACAAGTATAAATAGGGCCTAAACTTTTAGCGCCCGACTGAAAAATACAGTCCTAAGTGGACAGAATAAAGATAAGCATTACATTCAAGTAAAAAAATCTGGCAAACGAAATCCAAATCCATCCTGGAAAGGAATAAAAGCCAGCAAGAAAAGATGAGGCATTAGCCACCCAAGTGGCTAGGTGAGCTGCCGACGAAAAACTACCAAGAACATCAAACAACTCCAAGTCCGAAGGAAAAAAACACGCGCGCAAACAATACCAACAAAACGAGGCACGAAGGCACGCACACGAGGTAAGAACGCTAAAAAAAAAAATAAATGAACAAAGAAACAATCATTGTTACAAAACACATGAACAAAAAAATAGGCTTA
>JAHWFO010043799.1:1933953-1948186 GCA_023313115.1 Rhysida immarginata
TGCTGGCTCGGTTGTAAACTTTCTTTACGTCTTCTGTCAGATGCGCCCGCATGGAATCCATTAACAGGATATTTTTCGGCTTAAAAAAAGCGCCTTTTGTACGTCTTCTCAAAATTTCATCTACCCACCTCACCATAACAGCCTCTGTCATCCACCCCTTCTCGTTTACAGAGACCACTATCCCCGGTGGAAAAACTTCTTTGGGCATAGTCTTCCGCTTGAAGATCACCAATGGAAGTAGTTTCGTGCCATCAGCCGCACACGATAACGCTACAGTAAACGCACCGCGTTCATGTCCAGTCGTTGTAATTGGAATCGTGTGCTCTTCCCTCACGTCCACGGTTCTTCCCGGAGGGCAGTCAAACCACATAGGAACCTCATCCATGTTTATGATGTCCGCAAAGCCCACGCCTGCTTCTTCAACTTTGGATTTGACGAAGGTTACAAAGTCTTCCATCTTTTTCTCCCAATCATCAGGCAAACGCTGACCCACCGTCGTGCGAGTACGCACAGAGAGGTGGTTTCTCGCCATAAAGCGATAACACCAAGTCGGATTACCGGTAAAGTCTTGTTAAATTCATTTTGGCAGCAATTTGTTTGGCCTTTAAACGTATGCTTACGGTTGAGACGGCGCGTCCACCTTCCCGTTGGGCCAGAATCCACTTTTTCACTTCCTCCTCTGAATGGGGCCAGTAAGGATTCCGGTATCTATTGGCACGTTTTAATTTTGGCTGGGCAGCTATAGTGCCCTCCTCTTTTCTCCACCGCCGAATGCATTTTTCATCAATACCAAGCTCCCTGGCTGCTGCTCGATTACCATGGACCGTAGCCTTCTCTATAGCTGCTATTTTGAATGCAATAGTGTAACTAGCATGTCTTTTAGCCATCTTTTTAATCAACCTATTTTGGTACCAAAATAAACCATATTAACTGACTGAAGAATCGCTAAGCAAAAATATTTACTAAGATTTACGGTAGAAACAAACAAAAAAAAGAAATTCAGGGAAAAAAGTAAAAAATAAACTACGGTAGTGTTGGGTAATTTAATACATTTTATAAGAATAATATATTCATATCATTTATAAATAATTATTAAGAAAACATTAAAAACATTAAATCTGTTCAAAAAACTTTTCCAAAACCATTGATATTCCACGACTTTCCAGGTTTTCCATGACCTGTACGAACCCTGTGTTTGCAATTAATGCAAAATTATTGTGAAAATCATCATAAAAATTATTTGGTTTTGAATGAATGAATTATTTTACCAAATTTTTTTCCATTTCAAACTAAAAATCGATTTAATCAAAATTGGCAATATAAAATATCCATAAATCGATTTTTGCAAAGTGTCCAACACTAACATAGGTAAACATACAAGAAAAATAAATAAATAAAAACATACCTTTATTAGATAAGCCGCGGCGTTACTACCGTAAATTACGGTATTTATTTATTACAGTATGAATACAAAGAATGGTAATTTATTTTTATAGTAGCAATGCATACATATAATTGTATAGAAGTTTAATTCTTATATATGTATTGTAAGAAACTAAAATTTTCCATTTGTATTTAGTGTTTATTTCAATGCTGGTGAAGAATATGCTTTATTATCATTGGAGTCTCTGTGCACTGAAGGCCTTCCTGAATTATTACAGAATACTGGGAGGGATTCCATATCCAATACGTATCCAACACTTAATAAGTTAGTTAATTTCTTAAAATACGTTTTGTAAACGCATTTTCGTAATGATAATTGAAAATTCGTTTTATTTTTTTATTTTTAGGCACACCTTCTGCACATATTATAAAATAATGTTGTCATCCTTAAATAAGATTGCCAGACATATAACAAGTGCAAAACTTGAGGTAATGAACTAACTTTTTATTGTTTTTGAAGAGTGCAGTTTGAAATGAGAACAATGAATCTCTCTCTTTCCAATTAGGCTTATACATTTTAAAGTAGAGTATCTTTAAAGAGCAGATGATAATAAAACTGAAGAAACTTTTCAAAAATATCATAATTACAAAGTAGAAAAGGTAAGGGAGGAAAAAAAGGAAAAATTTAAGGGTAAGGAAATTCCCAATAGGTGAGCTGGGGGCCTGCTCTGCCGGTTGAGTGGATTTCTGGCTTCTTGGAAAACCATATGGACAGCTTTGTGGTTCATGTCCATTCAAATGGTAAGAGCAGCATCAGCAAAAGGCGTGGCCTTTGGTTGTTCGTGTCCAGATAGTGGAATTTTTCCTTCCCTTTTCTACTTCGTAATTAGAGTATCTATGTTTGAAATTAAATTTTTGAAATAAAAAAAATTTTTGTTTAAAAAATATACTTCTTCCTTAAAATTTCATTCAATGGGGAGGATATATTTTTTGTGTACCGGTAATTTAATGGATTAAAATATAATAACTCTATTAAAAAGTAACATTATAAATATTAAAGTACCATTAAGTAAAGGTAGTATTATTAACACAAAAGCAGCTAGGAAAAGTGCTTTTTTTTCATTTTGCAAAGTTAATAAATTTTATTCCAAAATATTTTGTTCGGGATGTTAGTAGATTCATGGTTTGGTACATTTTCTTCTTTTCATAAAAACAATCCTTTCCTATAGGCACTGGATGTGAGAAAAATTTTGTTTAAAGCTGCTTAAGTTTGGAAATATTATTTCCGTTTCAGTTTCATTTATAGACTTTTAACTTTTTCTAAATTTAAAATGTGATGGTTACCTGAAAAGGGGCCTGAAGAGAAAATAATAGGTTCCGAGAAAAATATGTTTCAAGTTTGAAGCTAAAAAAAAACAAGAAAAGCTACAACCTGGATGATGTAAACAACCAGGGCACACTATAAATTCATTCAACGTGTCCGCTGTCTAAGAATCCATTGAAACTAAAGTGCGTGTGAAAAATTATTAATATAAAAAAATTGTTCAGTGTAATAATGTTCTACTTAGACATAAATAAAGTAGAAACTCCAACAATTGTAAAAAAAAACCAAAAAAAAAAACAAACAAAAAATCGTTTCCAATCCCTTATGGCCCCTTTTTGCGTGACTGCTCACAAATAGTTACTGTCAACTAACAAATGCCAAGAAACTGCCTATTTTATTTTCATGTTCAATTATAAAAGGTGATTCATCAACTATAGCTTCATTTTCTTTCTGTCTTTGAAAAAATCTAGTAAAATAGATTTACAAGTAATTTGTACAAATAAGTACAAAGAATTTATCAAAGAAAAAAAATTAACACTGCTTGATTTTATAAAAGACTAGCTGAAGTATTTGGCGATGCTCGGAGAAAAATACAAGGTGTTCCAAACTGATCTTTACAACTTTGAACACTTATATTTCAGAAATGGGGATAGTAAAAAGGTTTCGGTTTGCAGTATAATGTTCAGACACACGTATAGTTTAAGTAGCCGTTTAACAGAGTTCAATGTGTCCGCCATCTGTAGCACGCAGGATATCTAAGCGATATTCCAGCCTAAAATGTCCTCATTAACGTTTGCAGTTGCTGATGTGATCCGAGCTTGCAGTTCCTGCAAGTCCGGCACTGGTTTATGGTAGACAGTAATTGTCACAAAGCCCCAAAGAAGAAAATCTAATGGGGTGATGCCTGGAGACCTTGGCAGCCAGGAAATAATGGGTCCTCTGCCAATCCAGCTTCCTAATGATCAAAAAAAAAACAAAAAACTCTTAGGTGTGTGTGAATTTTATACTGCAAACCGCACCTTTCTACTTATCCCCATTTCTGAAATCTACGTGATCAAAGTTGTAAAATTCATTTTGAAACTCCTTGTATGTATAGCTTTTTCATATTTATGTATGTAGAAAATAATAGATACACTGTATTCACGGAAAAGACTTGCAGTTACTGTTGATGCTGCTTCACGGAACAATCGCAAAAGTCTTCATTAAACAAAGCAAGCAGTGACGTCACAGTTTTTAACGTTAGAAAAAATCACATTCAGATAAAAAATAAAAGATACACTGTATTCCTGCGCGACAGGCTTGCAGTCATCGTTGATGCTGCTTCACAGAACAATCATAAAATTCTTCATTAAACAAAGCAAACGTCACAATTTTTTAACGCTGGCAAAAATCCCATTCAGTTTCTAGGTAAATTGAATTTTAGAAATAAACTACAATGGAATGGAAGAAAGAAAAAATAAAATCCTTTTGTTAGCGAGCACCTAGAAACTAAGAGAAATATACTTGCCAAATTTCAAGTTTGTAGGCTTCATAGTTCTGTAGATTTTGTGATGAATGAATGAGTGCGTGTACATTTTTCGCTCTTTTTTTATATAACAGTATAGAAAAAGACAAGGGGGGGGGGAGACTAGGAATAGGAAGAATAGACTGGAGCGAAGTAGAGGAATCCAACCATCCCTTAACATCATTATTACTGGGTTTTGGGAGACAGATGGTATGGTATCAAAATTAAGTTCCCAAATCCAGAAAACAAAGGAAAAAAAAATTGAGTTACTAATACGAGCACATTTATTCCCATCTAACTTCTTACTTCTTGTTTACTCAAAATGGAGCTGAATGAATGCAAGGGGTAAGTTTGTTTTTCCTCCAGTCTTCATCTATCTCTTGAATTCACAAGTAATGGAGAATAATTCGGCTTTTATTTAGCTGGTGAAGCCGATACTTCTCTGGAAATAGAGGAGGCAATAAATACGTGGGGCAATCATAAAGTCATTATAATCAACATGAAAGAATGATTGCTGTTGAAAATGTGTGGCATTGGGAAGCGACATCCCTTGAGTGCTGAAAGATGCAAGATGGCATTTGGTGCAGTACTGCTAAACGCTACCAGAGCGCTGAAAGCAACATGGCACAGCCTAAAGAAAAATAAGGTTCCTGCATTTGAAAGGGGGCAACACCCAAGGTAAGTAGAGTATAAGGTATGCTCGATCGGGCCGTTTTTCCCGGTGCTCACCAGATGGCGGAACATCAATGACGTCAGCCAGAGCCTGAAAAATGTAAACCCTCCATAGGCGCACATGCTTTAAAATAAAAAAATCAGATCAAACTTTGCAGACGATTTTTAATAATGCTTGGAACACATCACACAGTTGAAATATGGAACAACAGTTTCCAGGAAAACAAAAATAATCCATGTATAAACAAAATAAAATATTTTAAAAAGGATTACAAACTTTGCTTTATGCATTAACATCATGGACTGAGCATCTGCCTGGTGAAGTTATCGCCGAAATGGCTATAATGCATCACTGAAATAGATCAACAATCCTTTCAAATTCACGAAAAAAAACAATTTCTCCACAGACGAGGGGGTTATGTTAAAACGCATTTTAATACTTCTTTTATTTCCTCCATATTCTGCATATTTTCCTTATTATCATTATCGATGTTGTCGTTATTTATTGTGTTGGAGAAATGCTTCATTGTCATCGCTTATTGCCAAGAGATGGCGCTATGATATTTCCATCGTTTGCGTGTGTACTTCGTTTCTGTATGTAGTCGTTGTTATTGTTGTATGTTCGATCATTTTCTTGCAATGAAGAGCCTTCCAATCAACATGCTGCTTGTTTTATGTCGTTAATAAACAAAGTATCGGCTCGTAAAGAGCTCATCCTTATGTGTTCTTGGCTTATGCATCCTGGACTTTCGTTTCGTTATCGGTATTCAATCCTGCAATGCCTTACGTAGTTTTAAATATAATTTTAACAAGAATATATTTTTTAAACGTGTAATGTAAATCATTTCCGTTACTTGAACTATGCCTGAACTGATTATGAAATGAATCAATCTCAGAAACATAAGCGAAAGCTCATGAAAGGTCTCGAAACGGAAATTTGCGTTGCTTTTCCATAGCTTTTAAGCAAAGAAGAGTCGCATTCGGGCTCTGGCTGACGTCACGGAGCTTAGCCAATCACAATAGAAGTCGCGATCGAGCATACCTTATACGCTACTTACCTTGGGCAACGCCAAACAAATCCATCAGAGTTAGTGGCCGTTTATGGTGAAGAACCTCGTCTAAAGAACTCATTTCATGGATGGCATTTCCAAGACAATGACGAGGTCATCTTTGAGGTGGAGCAGTTCCTCAACAGCCAAAAGGAGGACTTCTATAAAAAGTGGCATGCAGCAAGTCATTGGGAAAAGTGTGTGGTTCTGGGAGGTGCATATGTGGAGAAGGAGTGATGCTACCACCATGCAGCATCACCCCAACTCTGTCTGCTGGCTGATTGTAATGACTTTATGACTGCCCTTTGTAATCCCCTGTCAGATGTTAGATGGTGGAGGCAGAAGGCTGCATAGCATAGATTGCGCCACTGCACATCTCGCCACCACGGGTACTATAGTCAAGTATGGTATTATGGCTATGCCACGTTACCAATAAACTATCTTAAAAAGTTATACCTCTGTAATGATTGGTCCAATTTTGAAAATTTTGAAAATTTATATTTATTACGCCACATAAATACTAGTAGCTTCATAAAGTTCCCAGAATTAATTTTTATTTCTGCACACAGAAAAAATACAAACATTTAAACAACATTTCCTTCAAAATACTGTCCTTGGGCAGTAAAACACTTCTGCTAACGTCTGTATAATGCTTGGAAACACTCTGCGAAGTCAGTTTGCGGAACATTGCGAAGTGCGGATATCAAAGCAGCTTTTGTCTCTACACGTTGGTGTCTGTCTTCTCGCACGATGTTAATCACAAGATTTGTAACATTCACTCTTATCAAATAAATGCACAACATACTAGATTATCAAACTCAATTCAAGCATGCTTTATTGGATATCAAATGAACCCACAAACAGTTCATCTGCTCAAGGAGACTGGAAGTCTCATGCCTAGTTCCCACTGGATCAGCAAGATGCCAAAGCATCTTATTCTTCCTTCCCCCCCCTCCTGCCTCCTCTGCTGCCTGTACAAGTGAAGCAAAAAATAATGGTGGCATAGTTTCAATATCAAGTTATTACAGTAAAACTTAGTTATAACAAACCTCAGAGTTCACAGAAAGTTGTAGTATCCGAGATTTGTTATATTTGAGGCAGTGAAAGATCAATTGGACTAATTGGGTATTCAAAATTTTTTAATTTCTTGAGATGGATTTCGAAATTTTTGAGACAAAAAAATACTTATTAATTGGGATTTGAGAGAAAAATTTATCGTATTAAACGGTTGAATCTTCATAGGGAAATTGCTTTCAAGGGAAACGGGAAAAGTATAAAGCAGGATTACGTATTAAACTGTGTCGTAGTAATGGGGTTTGACGGTGCAGATATCTTCAGAAAGATTTTTCAACACCAAACTTCTTAATATAATTTTTAATTGAATGTGAATGAATGAGTTTCATTTGACTCATCTCCCCCCAATCGTTGTTAAACTAATCTTTCTTCTTGTATAATATGGTTTCACAAATTTAGGTGCTTTGTTAGGTTCAAAATATTTCGCATTATATGGAATACTTACGTTACCCAAAGTCTGAATTTAATTAATTTTTATTCTCTTTGTACTCTCTATAATTTTGAAGTTTGGCACACGGTTTTGTGTAATTAATTTATGAATTTTTGAATTTTTTTTCTCTTATAGTTGAAAATTAAATTGCTCAACTGGAACATCATGGTTCGAATCTTCCATATTTTAGTAAATTGTATTAAGGTAATAATTGAAAAATACACTGAAATATAAAGAAATGTGTAATCAAGAATGGATGAAGGGAGGTATAATGTTTTTTTCATCTGTTCTTGGTGTAATGCTTTTTGGTGCTTCGTTTATTCTATACCCTCCTAACTTTTTCTACTTCCATAGGTATTTGATAGTCCAGTCAACATTAATTCATGTCTAAAGGTGAGCTGATTTTTAACCTTTCTTCTTGATATTGATATCTAACCTTAAATTATACATGTATTCCAATTATTAAAGAAACAACATGGTTCAAAAGCTAGCTCAATTTAAAACATTTGCATGGAGTACCTTTTCAGACTTAATGGTAATAATATTGGCATAAGTCAAATATATTGAACCCCATAATACATGTATTAATATCACTATAAATCCCAAATTATTAAAATCTCTGAGGTAGTTATTTATGGTACTTTTTTTAAAAATGAATTTTTATGTATCTACTCTTAAGGTAGTTAAATATGGTAACTTTTATTATCTCAGATTCTCCATTGACATTAATGTTTCATTTATATATGAGTATATTTGTTCCAATATAAATTTTTTGGGGAGTACTCCCAAACCTATTTTCAAAAATTAAACAATTTTAATGAATTTACTTGTTTGCAAACTTAAAAAGATGATACCTACATTTAGTTAAGCTTGGGTATGTTGTTTTTTTTTATTGGCATAAGTCTGAAGATATTAGCTACATATTTCCCATATTCATTGAGCTACTCATTCCCATATCTAAATACAGAGATTGAGTCAAAAATAGTGGCCGACTCGGGAGAGGGGTTAGAGTTTGACGAATTTTGGGGAAAGACTATTTACCACAAGGGTATATATTGCAGTTTATTAAGAGAAAAGAGTGGGAAAAAACGTCAGTACGAATTTGAATGCCATACACATTGTGCCAGCTGCATACGAGCCAACTCTCCCGCTTTTGGCAGGAGACTCCCGATTATTAGACCGATCTCCCACCCTCCCGATTTTTAATTCAGTAAATAAATAAGTTGAAAATTCTCGTATTCTGCGACTATGTTCCACGATTTCCACGATCACAATACCGAGAACAAAACATTTCTCTTATGAACATGCTACAACTTTATCCCCAATTGTTGAATACTTGGGTAGCAAAAATAGCGCCTTTGACGCTATTTCCAGTGTTGCCAACTCAAAAAATTTTTTTGTTAAAACTGCTGAAACGGCTAAAAATCCATTAAATGTGTGCGAGGCTACTATGAAAGTAGAAAATGAATGCGAGGCTGTTAACTTTGTGGAAATTTTCACAAAATATCAATCTTTAATTCAAGTATGCAACTGACATGTCAGTGAATGCTAATACAGTCTAGGCTGTCTAAGACGGTCTCCTCCAAGACGGACTAAAATTATAACGGTCGAAAATTATGTCACCCGGATTTGGGAATAGGCTTTCCCATGTTAAATTGTATGCCTATAACAGACTCCTTATAACAGTCACAACCTTATAAAGGACCAAAAAATGCGGTCCAAAGACAGCACAGTAACCTCCTTAACGGACTTTACGTTCGTTAATGGACCTTGTTCGTGAGTAACATACCCTCGATCAAGGAATCATTGCTCATTAATGAACGATTTTTACATATAATTTTTTCTTTTCATACAGAAATTTTAAAGGCATTTTTTTATTAAATTTTGGATTATGTTATAAATTTAACTTAATCCACAATTTAATATAAAAATGTTGTTTTTTTTTTAAATAAACTCATTTTTCAATATCTGCAATTTTATTCTCATAGCCAGTGGTGGTATTGCAATTTTCCTTTTTTTCTTCTTCGAAAACATTTAGTAGCCATGTATTATAAAAGCAAGCAATGCTATTTATTGTAATCTTTAAATTTAAATTAATTATCATTCAAGAATTTAAAGTTTTGATGGAAAAAATATTAAAGATCATTTTATTTATGTTGGGGATTCCCCATTGGGATTCCCTATCGGGGATTTACCATTCCTTACGAATGTCAGTAGCTCGTGATTATTTATAACAGTCAAGACTGTTATTCCCAAAAAGGACTAATTTTATTTTCATGTCGCCCTTGGAAGACCGTCTTAGACAGCCTGGACTGTAGACTGTTTTGTTATTTTTTTAAGTTATTTTTTGTTAGTCATTACTTAATCATTTGTGATCAAAAAAAAAAAAAATTTGTTCCCCCTAAACTTCCGGTTAGCATATTTCAATTCAACCCACTTCCGGTTAGCTCACTTCCGATTTGTTAGACCTCTCGATTTTTCACTTTTCAATGTTGGCAGCTATGCACCTGCCTCAGCCAGTGTAAAAATATGATAGAAAAATTGGCAATACGCGGGCTCCTTCATCACTATTGGAAAAAGGGGACCAGTGCGCGGGCAACAGCCACTGAAATTTGCAGGGTGGAAAGTCAGGGTGTGACCAATGAACGGACAGTACGGCGGTAGTTCTCCCGCTTTTCGTCTGGAGACATGGGTCTGGAAGATGTGCCAAGGAGTGGATGACGCAGCCCTACGGCAACAAGTGGAAGCCAACCCAGGCAGCACCACCCGTGGACTAGCGGCGGACTTCGGGACATCACAATCGGGTGTGGTTCAACATCTGCACATCATGGGAAAGGTCAACAAGAGCTGCCGAGTTGTGCCCCACAAGCTGACGCCCGTGCAAGCGCAACAACGGGTGAAGGAGTGTTGTCAACTGCTGGAAATAATCGAGGTTCTGCCACATCCGGCATACAGCCCCGACCTGGCACCTTCCGACTACCATCTCTTCCGGTCCATGGCGCACTTCCTGCGTGGACGGCGCTTTGCCAATGTCAGTGAGGCTGAAGACGCCGTGCGTGGCTATTTCGCCCAGAAAGCGGAGGAGTGGTTTCGCGAGGCATCCGCCAACTGGCTGATTGTTGGATGAATACCATCGAGCATGATGGACTCTACTTTGAAGATTAGCAATGAGTGGTTCCTGTCTGGTGCCCATTGAAAAATTTGTGCGGTGATCGGCCACTATTTTTGACTCAACCTCCATACAGCTGGTAATTTGCCATTTTGGTTGTTATGACAAATCAAGCAAATGTATATTAGAAAACTATTTCAGCAACTTTTTATAATGTAACTCCATTATTATTTAAATTTCTTTCTTTCAACCTTTCACCTCATAATTACATGTAAAACTACAAGGGTTGATCAAATGAAAAGGTACGAAACGTCGTAACAACGGAATCGTTTCTAAAGTACAGATGGCGCGATGGGAGACATGTAGGGGTGCGAGTGGAGTTGGCCATGCAGACGGGAGCATGCGGGGGAACGCACATGCGCAGGAGAGAGCAGAGGCTCCGATACAGAGCGACGTCCAAGTGACGCGGCAGTGCGTGTTCGGACAGGATGGCGTTCATATTGCCCAATTCGACTGTTGAGGAGCAGCGAGGCGTCATCCGATTTCTGACAGCGGAAGGTGTTAAACCGGCCCAAATTCATCGCCGGATGGTGAACGTTTACGGGGAAGACTGTGTGTCTGGCAAATCAGTGAGGAAATGGAGTGCCCGTTTTCGTGCAGGCCGTGAAAGTTTGCTTGATGACCTGCGACCAGGCCAGACGAACACTGTCATCACGGCCGATCTCATCGACAAGGTGGACAGCCTAGTGAAAAGTGATCGACGTGTCACATTGCGAATGTTGGTGGAACAGATGGATGTCAGCTTCGGAACAATGTGGACAACTGTTCACGACCGGTTGCGGTATCGGAAGGTGTGTGCGCAGTGGGTTCCGAAGCATCTCACCGACCAGCAAAAGGAGCTGCGTATGGGGCTAGCCATTCAACATCTGTGCCGTTATCATGAAGATCCCGCTTTCCTGGAGCGGATCGTCACAGGTGATGAGAGCTGGTGCCATCACTACGAGCCAGAGACAAAGCGGGACAGCATGCAGTGGAAGCATTCATCGTCACCTCCCCCGAAAAAGTTCAAAGCCGTGACGTCAGCAGGCAAGGTGTTGCTTACCGTGTTTTTCGATGTGCAAGGTCCGCTACTTGTGGAATTCCTTGAACACAAAAGAACCGTTAACTCCGAAGTGTACTGTGAGACACTCCGACGCCTACGCAGGTCCATCAAGAACAAACGACCGGGCCTGCTCATGGAGGGTGTGGTTCTGCTCCATGATAACGCTCGTCCACACGTCTCCAGGGTCACACAAGCGGAACTGGCCGCGTTCAAGTGGGAGCAGCTAGACCATCCGCCCTACAGTTCGGACTGCTCCCCCTGTGATTTCCATGTGTTTGGTCCACTGAAGAAGCATCTGAAAGGCAAGCTCTTCACCTCGGACGATGAACTCAAGGACGCTGTACAGGACTGAGTCTCGTCACGGCCAAAGGAATTCTGGGAAAAAGGAATCCTTTGGCTCGTTCATCAATGGGATCGATGTGCTCAGGCCAATGGAGGATACTATGAATAAAGTATTCATTTACACTGACACTGTCGTTTCGTACCTTTTCATTTGATCAACCCTTGTAATTCCCAATGATGCAATTATCCACTTCTTGCAGTAAAATAAGAAGTTTTTTATGGGCTGTAAGTGAAATCTGCTTCACATCTAACTTTTAATTAGAAATTATCGTTTTCATATTCTATTGTTTAACTTCTTGTCAAAAAATGTTCGACTAAAAATAGAGGTTAAGATGCTGCAACACAGTAAACAGTGATCATTTGTCCTTTACAGTGATCAAGTAAGAGCGCACAGGGTAGCTGAGGGCAAATTTGATTTAGAAAAAAACAAACTTATCCAACCAAACAGTTATATTTTCATGAAAATTTTATGTACGATACATAAGAAGAATATCTTTCTTATATATTGAGTGGCCAAAGAATTAGAGACACCCAATAACGAGTTGGTCCACCTTTAGCTCTGATCACAGCCTATATTCTTCTTGGCATGGGCTCAACAATATGCTGATACCATTGCTGAGGAATGTTAGCCCATGCTGACATAATGGCAGCTCTTAAGTTGGGTCAGATTAGATTGTGATGATATTTGAAAAAATGGAAGGAAAAATTCTGTGATCTGGATTCAAACTAGGACGCAGAATTTTTCCTTCCATTTATTCAAACAGTATCATCACCTGATGTTTGGAGGTTCAACTCCAGTTTGTATGTATTATTTAAGATTAGATGGTAAAGTTTCCAAGCCTTGAAGTGATCTTTCGACTTCGTCCCACAAATGCTCAATAGGATTGAGGTCAGGGGACTAAGTTGGCCATGGCAGCAGACTAAACTCTTATTGATGTTCCTCAAAACAATTTATGACTGATCGACCACAGTGGCAAGGTGCATTTTCTTGCTGAAAGTGACCATCTCCGGAACGGAACATCAAAGCCAAAGACGAGTGCACATGATTGGCAACGATTTGAGGTAAGCTGTTCAGAGTTGTGTCCACAGATACCAAGGGACCCAGTGCACTCCATGACAACATTCCCCACATCTTAATTCCACCACCACCAGCTTGAAGAGTGTCATTTGGCAGGAGGGTACATGAACTTGTGCTGTTAGCGCCATAATCTGATTTTGCCATCTGCATGATGGAGCAGAAAACGAGATTCATCGGACCAGACTACTTTTTTCCACTCCTCAAGTGACCAATTATGTCGTTCCTGGGCCACAACAGGTGCCTTTTCCTATTGTTCTTTGATACCAAATGCACTCTTGTTAAAGCCCAGCCTTTGCAAAGTCCGTCTTGTTGTTCATTGGGATATGGTTTGTGATGCACCTGAATTGAATTCAGCTGTAATTTGTCATGTTGTTGTCTTTTGTTGCTGCAGTCTATGTGTGCTACTCGCCTTTCACCTCTTATTCACCAGCTTTTTTCAATCAGAATAGTCCTTATCGCTTGAAGTTTTTTTTTCTCAACTACCACGCTCTAAACAACAGAGGTACTGTTGGACGAGAAAATCTTAAAAAAATTCGTCGTTTCAGAGATGCTGGCACCAGCTCTTCTTGCACAGACAATCATTCCTTTTTCAAATTCACTTAAATCTTTTGTGTTAAACATTTTGACATTAACTTTCATGATAACTGCGTCGTACGAAACGTTCCTTATATAAGCAGCCCTGCGTTATGTCACTCTACGCCACGTTCGGACTGGTTTACTTTCAAATAAGGGGCATCTCTAATTTTTTGCCCACTCGGTGTATGTATATGCATCCTATATAATACATCTCTTCATGTTTTCAAGCAACAATTAGGTTTGTTAACATAGCAGAAAATTAATATACAAGATGATTCACGTAAAGTATGAAAAATTGGGCATTTTATTGGGGAGGTCAAGTTGACCATAAATATATTCCAATTAGGTACAGAATTACAATAGATCAAAGTTTTATTAAGGTAGCAAATGGGTAAACAAATGTTTAGTATAACTGTGAAACAGCAATGAAGTGAAATATGCGAAATAGTTCAAAGCAGTTTTCATGTGTTTGCATGTGAAAGCTCCGAAAATATAGCAAGCACCCAGTGCAGACTACATGAAACAATCAATGGCTTTGTAAAAAAGTGGGTGAAGCATTTTGAAAACCACAAAAATGTCGATCACCTACC
>JAHWFO010043799.1:2023186-2039568 GCA_023313115.1 Rhysida immarginata
AAATCATGTTTATGTCAAAGATTTACTTACATGACTGCTCGCGCAGCGGTGTTTGCACCGCAAAGTGAGACCAAGCGTAGAAAACATAGCTTTAATCTTCACTTTCGATAAAATGAATGAGATCAACACCGGCGCTATCTGTTGCCAATAAGTTGTACTTGAAATACATGGATGTCATCACAAGGTAGCGCCTCTGTATGATGAGCTATATCAAAAAAATCAAAAAGTGCGGTGTAAACACCGCTCGCGCGAGTGACGCCGGGTTAAGTTTGGAAATATTATTTCCGTTTCTGTTTCATTTATGGACTTTTAACTTTTTCTAAATTTAAAATGTGATGGTTATCTGAAAAGGGGCCTGAAGGGAAAATAATAGGTTCCGAGAAAAATATGTTTCAAGTTTGAAGCTAAAAAAAAACAAGAAAAGCTACAACCTGGGTGATGTAAACAACCAGGGCACACTATAAATTCATTCAACGTGTCCGCTGTCTAAGAATCCATTGAAACTAAGGTGCGTGTGAAAAATAATTAATATAAAAAAATTTTTCAGTATAATAATGTTCTATTTAGACATAAAAAAAGTGGAAACTCCAACAATTGTAACACCTTTTATACTTGAACATGAAAAAAAAATTTGTTTCCAATCGCTTGTGGCCCCTTTTTGCGTGACTGCTCACAAATAGTTACTGTCAACTAACAAATGCCAAGAAACTGCCTATTTTATTTTCATGTTCAAGTATAAAAGGTGATTCATCAACTATAGCTTCATTTTCTTTCTGTCTTTGAAAAAATCTAGCAAAATAGATTTACAAGTAATTTGTACAAATAAGTACAAAGAATTTATCAAAGAAAAAATTAACACTGCTTGATTTTATAAAAGACTAGCTGAAGTATTTGGCGATGCTCGGAGAAAAATACAAGATGTTCCAAACTGATCTTTACAACTTTGATCACGTATATTTCAGAAATGGGGATAGGTAAAAAGGTTTCGGTTTGCAGTATAATGTTCAGACACACCTATAGTTTAAGTAGCCATTTAACAGAGTTCAATGTGTCCGCCATCTGTAGCACGCAGGATATCTAAGCGATATTCCAGCCTAAAATGTCCTCATTAACGTTTGCAGTTTCTGATGTGATCCGAGCTTGCAGTTCCTGCAAGTCCCGCACTGGTTTATGGTAGACAGTAATTATCACAAAGCCCCAAAGAAGAAAATCTAATGGGGTGATGCCTGGAGACCTTGGCATCCAGGAAATAATGGGTCCTCTGCCAATCCAGCTTCCTAATGATCAAAAAAAAAAACAAAAAAAAAAATCCCTTAGGTGTGTGTGAATTTTATACTGCAAACCGCACCTTTCTACTTATCCCCATTTCTGAAATCTATGTGATCAAAGTTGTAAAGATCATTTTGAAGCTTTTTCATATTTATGTATGTAGAAAATAATAGATACACTGTATTCACGGAAAAGACTTGCAGTTACTGTTGATGCTGCTTCACAGAACAATCGTAAAATTCTTCATTAAACAAAGCAAACGTCACAATTTTTTAACGCTGGCAAAAATCCCATTCAGTTCTAGGTAAATTGAATTTTAAAAATAAACTACAATGGAAAGGAAGAAAGAAAAAATAAAATCCTTTTGTTAGCGAGCACCTAGAAACTAAGAGAAATATAATGAACAGATTAAAAGCACAACACTCTTTAACCACAACTAAAAAAGGCGTAAAACAAGAAATAAAACAAAAAGAATGAAAAAAACAATACAACCTGTAAACGTCTTTCGAAAGCTTTGCTTTCATCTTCAGCAGACAAGGAGAACCTCAAGAGATTCTTGAGAGAACTGACTTGTTTATTGAATTAGCAAGGTATATATAGTGAACAATAACCAATAGAAACAAAAAAACCCCCTGAAAACGTGATAACCTAAAAAATGAGTTTTGTTCACTATTACCTCTTCACTATTACCTCTATTTCTTTTTTTTAAGAGAAATATACTTGCCAAATTTCAAGTTTGTAGGCTTCATAGTTTCGCATTATATAGAATACTTACGTTACCCAAAGTCTGAATTTAATTAATTTTTATTCTCTTTGTACTCTCTATAATTTTGAAGTTTGGCACACGGTTTTGTGTAATTAATTTATGAATTTTTGAATTTTTTTTCTCTTATAGTTGAAAATTAAATTGCTCAACTGGAACATCATGGTTCGAATCTTCCATATTTTAGTAAATTGTATTAAGGTAATAATTGAAAAATACACTGAAATATAAAGAAATGTGTAATCAAGAATGGATGAAGGGAGGTATAATGTTTTTTTCATCTGTTCTTGGTGTAATGCTTTTTGGTGCTTCGTTTATTCTATACCCTCCTAACTTTTTCTACTTCCATAGGTATTTGATAGTCCAGTCAACATTAATTCATGTCTAAAGGTGAGCTGATTTTTAACCTTTCTTCTTGATATTGATATCTAAGCTTAAATTATACATGTATTCCAATTATTAAAGAAACAACATGGTTCAAAAGCTAGCTCAATTTAAAACATTTGCTTGGAGTACCTTTTCAGACTTAATGGTAATAATATTGGCATAAGTCAAATACACTATATGATCAAAAATATCCGGACACCCCTCACAGATCATCGATTATCCCAATGTCACATGATAATGACTTGCACATCATTTAAATAGCTTCCCACACCTTCAGACACAACTCTGCTTGGACATTGGCAAGAATGGGTCGTTCGGCAGAGCTCAGTGAGTTCCAACGTGGAACCATCGTTGGATGTCACCTATGCGGCAAGTCCGTGCGTGACATTTCCAGCCTTCTTCAGATACCCAAGTCAACAGTAGGCGTTGTCATTATGAAATGGAAGACCCGGGGATCAACAACAGTTCAACAATGAACCGGTAGACCCAAGAAACTAACGGACAGAGACCGTCGAGTGCTTCGTCGTGTCACCCGCAGCAACCGGAAGTCCTCGGCGGAAAAAATTGCCACAGAGTTTCGAAACGCCTCTGCAAATGATGCCAGTACCATGACAATTCGTCGGGAACTGCACACGATGGGATTCCATGGCCGTGCTGCTGCCCACAAGCCCCACATCAGCAGGGTCAACGCCAAGCGACGTCTGGAGTGGTGCAAAGCCCACAGAAACTGGACAATGGACCAATGGAAACGTGTAATGTGGACAGACGAATCTCGCTACACACTCTGGCAATCCGATGGACGAGTTTGGGTTTGGCGCATACCTGGAGAATGCTTCTTACCTGAGTGCACAGAGCCCACAGTCAAGTTCGGAGGAGGAGGAGGAGTCATGGTGTGGGGCTCATTTTCATGGTACGGACTGGGCCAGCTCGTTCCTGTGCAAGGAATCATGAACTCCGACCGTTATCTGAATGTTTTGGACAACTGTGCACTTCCAACGTTGTGGCAATTTTTCGGAAACGGGCCATTTCTCTACCAACACGACAATGCTCCGTGCCACAAAGCGAGGCGTGTACAGCAGTGGTTTGCGGACTCAGGGGTCGAAGAAATGGGTTGGCCGGCACAAAGTCCCGACCTCAATCCTATAGAGAGTCTGTGGGATGAATTGGAAAGACGCTTGCGGGCCAGATCACATCGGCCAACTTCTGTACCTGAACTGATTCTCGCTCTTCGGGAGGAATGGAGGAACATTCCGGAAAGTACCTACCAACATTTGGTGGAAAGTCTTCCCCGAAGGGTGGAAGCTGTGATTCGGGCAAAGGGATGTGCAACGTCCTATTGATTTCCATGAAATCGTGGCTAGAGCGCAAACGTGCATGTGTCCAGATATTTGTGATCATATAGTGTATATTGAACCCCATAATACATGTATTAATATCACTATAAATCCCAAATTATTAAAATCTCTAAGGTAGTTATTTATGGTACTTTTTTTTAAAATGAATTTTTATGTATCTACTCTTAAGGTAGTTAAATATGGTAACTTTTATTATTTCAGATTCTCCATTGACATTAATGTTTCATTTATATATGAGTATATTTGTTCCAGTATAAATTTTTTGGGGAGTACTCCCAAACCTATTTTCAAAAATTAAACAATTTTAATGAATTTACTTGTTTTCAAACTTAAAAAGATGATACCTACATTTAGTTAAGCTTGTGTATGTTTTTTTTTTTATTGGCATAAGTCTGAAGATATTAGCTACATATTTCCCATATTCATTGAGCTACTCATTCCCATATCTATATACAGAGATTGAGTCAAAAGTAGTGGCCGACTCGGGAGAGGGAGTTAGAGTTTGACGAATTTTGGGCAAAGACTATTTACCACAAGGGTATATATTGCAGTTTATTAAGAGTAAAGAGTGGGAAAAAACGTCGGTACGAATTTGAATGCCATACACATTGTGCCAGCCGCTACCAGCCAACTCTCCCGCTTTTGGCGGGAGACTCCTGATTTTCAGACCAATCTCCCGCCTTCCCGATTTTTAATTCAGTAAATAAATAAGTTGAAAATTCTCGTATTCTGTGACCATGTTCCACGATCACAATACCGAGAACAAAACATTTCTCTTATGAACATGCTATAACTTTATCCCCAATTGTTGAATACTTGGGTAGCAAAAATAGCGCCTTTGACCTATTTCCAGTGTTGCCAACTCAAAAAATTTTTTTGTTAAAACCGCTGAAACGGCTAAAAATCCATTAAATGTATGCGAGGCTACTATGAAAGTAGAAAATGAATGCGAGGCTGTTAACTTTGTGGAAATTTTCGCAAAATATCAATCTTTAACTCAAGTATGCAACTGACATGTCAGTGAATGCTAATAGACTGATTTGTTATTTTTTTAACTTATTTTTTGTTAGTCATTACTTAATCATTTGTGATCAAAAAAAAAAAAAAGTTGTTCCCCCTAAACTTCCGGTTAGCCTATTTCAATTCAACCCACTTCCGGTTAGCTCACTTCCGATTTGTTAGACCTCCTATGCAACTGCCTCAGCCAGTGTAAAAATATGGCAGAAAAATTGGCAATACGCGGGCTCCTTCATCACTATTGGAAAAAGGGGACCAGTGCACGGGCAGCAGCCGCCGAAATTTGCAGGGTGGAAAGTCAGGGTGTGACCAATGAATGGACAGCACGGCGGTGGTTCTCCCACTTTTCGTCTGGAGACATGGGTCTGGAAGATGTGCCAAGGAGCGGAAGACCCTAAGAAGTGGATGACGCAGCCCTACGGCAACAAGTGGAAGCCAACCCAGGCAGCACCACCCGTGTGGACTGGTGGAGGACATCGGGACATCACAATCGAGTGTGGTTCAACATCTGCACGTCATGGGAAAGGTCAACAAGAGCTGCCGAGTTGTGCCCCACAAGCTGACGCCCGCGCAAGCGCAACAATGGGTGAAGGTGTGTCATCAACTGCTTGAAATAATCGAGGTTCTGCCACATCCAGCATACAGCCCCGACCTGGCAACTTCCGACTACCATCTCTTCCGATCCATGGCGCACTTCCTGTGTGGACGGCACTTTGCCAGTGTCAGTGAGGTTGAAGACGCCATGTGTGACTTTTTCGCCCAGAAACCGGAGGAGTGGTTTCGCGAGGACATCCGTCAACTGGCTGATTGTTGGATGAAGACCATCGAGCATGATGGACTCTACTTTGAAGATTAGCAATGAGTGGTTCCTGTCTGGTGCCCATTGAAAAATTTGTGCGGTGATCGGCCACTACTTTTGACTCAACCTCCGTACAGCTGGTAATTTGCCATTTTGGTTGTTATGACAAATCAAGCATATGTATATTAGACAATGATTTGAACTATTAAAACTACTGGATCCTCCCCGAGTAGAACTGACGGCGGTCATGTAATCGATAAGCAACCAGGGCAAGCAATCGATCAACTGTAGAGACAGATTCAACTGAAGCCATTGAGCAAAACAGTAGTTATGATGGATTTATTCGTGACAAACTCCTGTTAATTTAATTCCAATGCAATTAAACAATTTAATCAGGCCTACTGATGAAGAAAGCATCTTGCAAAGTCACAACTTCATTGGATAAAAAATTAAAAAAAAAAAGTTTTAAGCACATACTTTTACTTTAAAAAGTGGATGTAAAAAGTAAAAGATAATTTTTGGTGCCTCTCATTTAAATAGAAATTCATAAAATTAAAAAAAGCTAAAGGTTTGGTGCGCATTTAATGTAAATTTTAAATTGAAAATATTACACAATAGAATAAACTTTACCTTTTTTTTTTAATTTTATGAATTCCGATTTAAATGCGATACCAAAAATTATTTTGGACTTTTTTCATGCACGTTTTAAATATGTGCTTAAATTACTAAAAAAAAATTTTTAATATTTTTTTATTTTATTCTTTTTAGTCTTTATTTTTTTTAAAAAAAACATGCTTTTACATACCTACAAAACCAAGAAAGCTGTGGAGATCTGAACATGAAAGAGTTCGACAGGCAATGAGGAGTAGATTGGATACATGCATCCTAGCTGGTGGTAGTCATTTTCAGCAGTTATTGTAGATTAAGAAGCTTTACTTGTAAGCTTATGTAAGGTAATAAATTATTAAGAATTGATTTTTTAATATTTTTTTATTTATTGTGACACCTAAACATAACGGGAATCAATGAATAATTCCAGCTAAAATAGTAAATACTACTCCGATTGATACAACGTAATGAATGAAGTGACCATTGCCTGGGATTTTAATTAAGCAAAAATGACTTTTAATGCTGTTTAAGATTTCTAATTTGAATATTTTTATGCTGAATTATATGTCACCGGAAATGAATCAGAGTGCCAAATTTGGAGTCGTTTGAACAACGGGAAGTGGGTGAAAAATTGATTGCAGTATTTGACCCAAACTAATAAACATGTGAAATTAAGTAAAAGTGTAATGTATAATGAAAAATAGAGGATGTAGAATAGAGGTAAAAATAATGAAAAGTAAATAATCATTGGTATCAAAAAACAGTGTTTATTGTTACAACATTAACATTCTTACATATTTGCATAATGGTGAATATTGCAAGGTATTAACTAATTAAAACAAAATCCAAATATTGCAATGTGGTAGGAAATTTAATAACAGCCGACGCGTTTCGGTAATATCGCCATCATCACGGCCACAAAATAACTACAGAGGTGAAAACAACAAGACTACCGAATATACAGGGTGTTTTTGAATTGAGTACAGATTTTTTGGGAGATGATAGAAGAGGTCCTTAGAAGTATTTTTTGTCATATGAACATGGGGTCCCCGCAGCTCCGTTTACTTACAATACTGCATTGAACAATCAAATGACACTGGGACCCAGTGTGCGTTGGTAGGCCTAGATTATTTTATTTTTAACAATTAACACAAGCAATCTACTGTATGACTTTTACAGTAATTGTTCGAAATGACCGCCATTTGCTTCATAGCACAATTCGCAACGACTTATGATGGATTGATGTACGCGTGTAAACAGTTGATTTGCACGGTCGCTGATGTCACCTGCTGCCGTGACAACATGAGCCGCCAATTCTTCTTCGGTATCTACGGGTTCGGAGTACACCATTGATTTTATGCTTCCCCATAAAAAAAATCCATCGGTGTGAGATCTGGCGATCTCGGTGGCCAAGCAACTGGTCTGCGACAACCAATCCAACGACCAGGATATGTCTCATTTAGGTAATTTCTAACTGCTCTTGTGTAATGCGTAGGTGCGCCGTCCTGTGGAAACCACATCAAAGGTCTGGTCATTAGTGGAACATCTTCAAGAAGACCAGGGAGCTCCTCCTTCAGGAAACCAAGGTATGTTTGCCTGTTAAGATGGCATGGTAGGAGATATGGCCCAATCAGGACATTGTGAATCATGCCAGCCCAAATATTCAACGAAAAACGATGCTGAAAACTGTTAACATGTGTTGCACATGGGTTGACATGAGACCACAGATGACTATTGTAGCTATTGAACATTCCCTCTCGCGTAAACGTTGCCTCATCTGTCCACAAAACCATGGAAGGAAAGTCTGGAATCCTATTCTGTTGCTGCAAACAATTACTTTAAAAGTTATTACAGTAGATTGCTTGTGTTAATTGTTAAAAATAAAATAATCTAGGCCTACCAACGCACACTGCGTCCTGGTGTCATTTGATTGTTCAATGCAGTATTGTAAGTAAACGGAGCTGCGGGGACCCCATGTTCATATGACAAAAAAATACTTCTAAGGACCTCTTCTATCATCTCCCAAAAAATATGCACTTAATTCAAAAACACCCTGTATAGCTACAGAAGGGGCATGTCAACCAATCGGGTTTTAGGTATTAAAGCACTGATTGGTGTATATGCCTCTTTTTTTTAGCTATATATTCTGTAGTATTGTTGTTTTTTTTTCTCTGTAGTTATTTTGTGCCCATGATAAGTGTTATTATTGAAACGCATCGGCTGTCATTAAAATTCCTACAATACATGATAGAGTACACCGGTATAACCATAATTGTTAACGGGATCATTCTCTATATCTATGTTCTGGACCAATAATCACTGATGCTCGAAATAAAAAATCTTCACTTCATGAACATACGCTTGAATTCATCTAATTTCAAAGATATACCAAATTTATTAAATGCCATTTTAAAATTTATTAAAACATTTCTAGCTGAAGGAAAATATTGCCGTAAAACATTTTATTTGTTAAATTTCTGATTTAAAGATGAAAAAAAAACACGTGCTGTTACGATTTACGATGTCAACCTGCTATGATCTTAGCACCTTATTATTAAAACAATAATACAGATGAAAGAAATATCTTGACATTACCTTGTGCAACAGGTTTCTTGTAAAAAATTATCTTTGAATGTTTACAAAATTTACAATAAAAACCGAAATACTGGGTAACAAGCACCCGTATCCTTACGTTGAGTAACACGCTCCACTCTCTACTACTCCCTACAGTTGATTGCTTATCTCTGTCTAGTACTTATCGATTATGTTACTCGCCTGTCGCGTCATCTAGCCACAGCGCGGATGATGCAGTAGTTTTAATAGTTCAGATCATTGATATTAGAAGATTATTTCAGCAACTTTTTATAATATAAGTCCATTATTATTTAAATTTCTTTCAACCTTTCACCTCATAATTACATGTAAAACTACAAGGGTTGATCAAATGAAAAGGTACGAAACGTCGTAACAACGGAATCGTTTCTAAAGTACAGATGGAGCGATGGGAGAACGTAGCGAGACATGTAGGGGTGCGAGTGGAGTCGGCCACGCGGACGGGAGCATGTGGGGGAACGCGCATGCACAGGAGAGAGCAGAGGCTCCAATTCAGAGCGGCGTCCAAGTGACGCGGCAGTGCATGTTCGGACAGGATGGCGTTCATATTGCCCAATTCGACTGTTGCGGAGCAGCGAGGCGTCATCCAATTTCTGACAGCGGAAGGTATTAAACCAGCCCAAATTCATTGCCGGATGGTGAACGTTTACGGGGAAGACTGTGTGTCTGGCAAATCAGTGACGAAATGGAGTGCCCGTTTTCGTGCAGGCCGTGAGAGTTTGCTTGATGACCCGCAACCAGGCCAGACGAACACTGTCTTCATGGCCGATCTCATCGACAAGGTGGACGGCCTAGTGAAAAGTGATCGACGTGTCACATTGCGAATGTTGGCGGAACAGATGGATGTCAGCTTCGGAACAATGTGGACAATTGTTCACGGCCGGTTGCGATATCGGAACGTGTGTGTGCAGTGGGTTCCGAAGCATCTCACCGACCAGCAAAAGGAGCTGCGTATGGGGCTAGCCATTCAACATCTGTGCCGTTATCATGAAGATCCCGCTTTCCTGGAGCTAATCGTCACAGGTGATGAGAGCTGGTGCCATCACTACGAGCCAGAGACAAAGTGGGACAGCACGCAGTGGAAGCATTCATCGTCACCTCCCCCGAAAAAGTTCAAAGCTGTGATGTCAGCAGGCAAGGTGTTGCTTACTGTGTTTTTCGATGTGCAAGGTCCGCTACTTGTGGAATTCCTTGAACACAGAAGAACCGTTAACTCCAAAGTGTACTGTGAGACACTCCGAAGCCTACGCAGGTCCATCAAGAACAAACAACAGGGCCTGCTCACGGAGGGTGTGGTTCTGCTGCATGATAACGCTCGTCCACATGTCTCCAGGGTCACACAAGCGGAACTGGCCGCGTTCAAGTGGGAGCAGCTAGACCATCCGCCCTACAGTCCGGACTGCTCCCCCTGTGATTTCCATGTGTTTGGTCCACTGAAGAAGCATCTGAAAGGCAAGCTCTTCACCTCGGACGATGAACTCAAGGACGCTGTGCAGGACTGGGTCTCGTCACGGGCAAAGGAATTCTGGGAAAAAGAAATCCTTCGGCTCGTTCATCAATGGGATCGATCTGCTCAGGCCAATGGCGGATACTTTGAATAAAGTATTCATTTACACCGACACTGTCGTTTCGTACCTTTTCATTTGATCAACCCTGTAATTCTCAATGATGCAATTATCCACTTCTTGCAGTAAAACAAGAAGTTTTTTATGGGCTGTAAGTGAAATCTGCTTCACATCTAACTTTTAATTAGAAATTATTGTTTTCATATTCTATTGTTTAACTTCTTGTCAAAAAATATTGGACTAAAAATAGAGGTTAAGATGCTGCAACACAGTAAACAGTGATCAAGTACAGAGCGCATAGGATAGCTGAGGGCAAATTTGATTTAGAAAAAACAAACTTATCCAACCAAACAGTTATATTTTCATGAAAATTTTATGTACGATACATATGAAGAATATCTTTCTTATATATTGAGTGGCCAAAGAATTAGAGACACCCACCTTTAGCTCTGATCACAGCCTATATTCTTCTTGGCATGGGATCAACAAGATGCTGATACCATTGCTGAGGAATGTTAGCCCATGCTGACATAATGGCAGCTCTTAAGTTGGGTCAGATTAGATTGTGATGATATTTGAAAAAATGGAAGGAAAAATTCTGTGATCTGGATTCAAACTAGGTCGCAGAATTTTTCCTTCCATTTTTTCGAACAGTATCATCACCTGATGTTTGGAGGTTCAACTCCAGTTTGTATTTATTATTTAAGATTAGATGGTAACGTTTCCAAGCCTTGAAGTGATCTTTCGACTTCATCCCACAAATGCTCAATAGGATTTAGGTCAGGGAACTAAGTTGGCCATGGCAGCAGACTAAACTCTTATTGATGTTCCTCAAAACAATTTGTGACTGATCGACCACAGTGGCAAGGTGCATTTTCTTGCTGAAAGTGACCATCTCCGGAACGGAACATCAAAGCCAAAGACGAGTGCACATGATCGGCAACGATTTGAGGTAAGCTGTGCTGTTCAGAGTTGTGTCCACAGATATCAAGGGACCCACTGCACTCCATGACAACATTCCCCACATCTTAATTCCACCACCACCAACCAGCTTGAAGAGTGTCATTTGGCAGGAGGGGTACATGAACTTGTGCTGTTTGCGCCATAATCTGATTTTGCCATCTGCATGATGGAGCAGGAAACGAGATTCATCGGACCAGGTACTTTTTTCCACTCCTCAAGTGACCAATTATGTCGTTCCTGGGCCACAACAGGTGCCTTTTCCTATTTTTCTTTGATACCAAATGCACTCTTGTTAAAGCCCAGCCTTTGCAAAGTCCGTCTTGTTGTTCATTGGGATATGCTTTGTGATGCACCTGCATTGAATTCAGCTGTAATTTGTCATTTGTTGTCTTTTGTTGCTGCAGTCTATGTGTGCTACTCGCCTTTCACCTCTTATTCACTAGCTTTTTTCAACCAGAATAGTTCTTATCACTTGAAGTTTTTTTTCTCAACTAGCACGCTCTAAACAACAGAGGTACTGTTGGACGAGAAAATCTTAAAAAAATTCGTCGTTTCAGAGATGCTGGCACCAGCTCTTCTTGCACAGACAATCATTCCTTTTTCAAATTCACTTAAATCTTTTGTCTTAAACATTTTGACATTAACTTCCATGATAACTACGTCGTACGAAACGTTCCTTATATAAGCAGCCCTGCGTTATGTCACTCTATGCCACTTTCGGACTGGTTTACTTTCAAATAAGGGGCATCTCTAATTTTTTGCCCACTCGGTGTATGTATATGCATCCTATATAATACATCTCTTCATGTTTTCAAGCAACAATTAGGTTTGTTAACATAGCAGAAAATTAATATACAAGATGATTCACGTAAAGTATGAAAAATTGGGCATTTTATTGGGGAGGTCAAGTTGACCATAAATATATTCCAATTAGGTACAGAATTACAATAGATCAAAGTTTTATTAAGGTAGAAATGGGTAAACAAATGTTTAGTATAACTGTGAAACAGCAACGAATGTGAAATATGCAAAATAGTTCAAAGCAGTTTTCATGTGTTTGCATGTGAAAGCTCCGAAAATGTCGCAAGCACCCAGTGCAGACTACATGAAACAAACAATGGCTTTGTAAAGAAGTGGGTGAAGCATTTTGAAAACCACAAAAATGTCGATCACCTACCAGAAAGAGGCATAACATAAAATACCACTAAACAACAAGACAATCAGGTCATAGAAACCTTCTTCATGAAGGCTCCACAAATAACCTTGCGGGAAGGATAGGAAAACCCGAGACGTAAAATTATTAAGTTGTCTCTGGAGGCAATGCAATAAGAAGTCGTTTACGGGAGGAAAAATATAAAATGACGGAGTACAATGAAGAAACCTCTCCTATGTGAAAAACATGTGAAGAAACTTCTCCAGTGGGAACAGGAAATATGGATTATGATTGGGGCAATGTCGTTTTCTTGGATGAATCTTAGTTTTGGTCACATGATTACCCATGTCGAGTATGACCATCCCTCATAAACAGAAGTTTGCACCATGCAGTTAAGCTTCCTGTAAAAGTCTGGGGTTGCTTCTCAAAAAATAGATTTATGAATTTGGCACTGCTTTACTGGAAACTGAACACTGCTTCACTGGAAAAACGACCCAAATCTACAAAAGAATCTGTTATCATTTGTTCGGAGATTGTAAGTACAAAACAGAATGCATTTTTTCGGCAGCTGTACAAATGATCCGGAGATTTGTCAAACTTAAGATTGGAGACAATGCTAAATTATTAGGTTGAGAAATGTTAATGGGATGATTAACCCACTAAATAATCACTCACATTGTCTAGGTTAAGTTAGGTAATGTAATAGAAAGTCTAATGCCACGATCAGTTGTACTCAAATTGTGCTGGAAGTGCAGACAAGCGAGCCTCTCTGATTCAGTTCAATGCTGTCTTCTTCCCTGATTCTATGGATCTACAGTGATAATGTTACAACAAATAGAAGATGAGGAGGGATTTCTGGAATCCGCAAATTCAGACTCACGACATAGATCCATGAATTCAGATCCATCAATGCAGGTCCCACAATTTCATTGCAGGTTTTCAGTTGCCAATCAGAAGAGATCAGTGCGACTTTCATTAATTAGATTTACTAAGCATAACAATGGGTTTAAATTCCTTCTTACCTGCATTGATATGCTCTCGATTTTCCTGTGTTGTATTAAAATAGCAGTTATGACCCATAACAACTGTCATAGAATGCTTCAGCAGCAAAAACCGTGCTTCAAGAGGACAATGACCCAAAACATCATAGTAGGCTGTGTATGCAATGGAAGGCACAACATGACCTTGCAGAGTTAAATTGGCCATATCCATCACCTGATGCCAACCCCATAGGAAACGCATCTGGAATTTGAACCAGTTGACTCGCGAAGATTTTGGGAGTCTTTAACTTTAGAGTTTGCTGTCAGCTTAGTAGAAAACATGCACCAGAGATGTCAAGCCATTATTAATAACAATGCAATTAGACCCCTTATTAATATGCTGCCATCACTGTATACATATAGTTCTATCTAGAATCTTTTTTAGAGTTATAGTGCACTTTCTTATCTTAGACAGACAGTACATTTCAGATCTATAGTAAGTATTGTAAATATGTACCATTTTTTTTTTTCCGTGCTAATTTTAATTCGTCTTCACAATCAATTTTTAATTCTCATTTTATTATGATCATCTCTTAAATATTTTGCAGAATGGTCGATCATTTGTGGAAATCTTCTTAAAAGACGGAATGCCTTTGCTTGAGTTAACATTTTATTCTCACACTAAGGATATTCAAGCACTACTCAAATCATTCCAACAAAGTACACGATATTTGCAACATATGTGTAGCCATTCGAAAGTGAGAAAAATATATTGTCCGTTTTGTTAATACAGGCTAACAATGAAAAAACATCTTGAATGAATTTGCCTTATTATTGTGGTTTTTTTTTTGTGTGCTGAATCCAAATCTGCTTTTAGATATTTTTCTCTCACGTCACGTTTCCAAGTTATGCATACGAGACTGCAATGTTAAAGCAATGGCTGTGAAGAGAAGTGGACGCAATGATAAAGTATCTATATTTTTGGGCCACAAGGAATTTATCAGGCGCTCGGAATAGTTTATCAGGCACTCGGAATAGTTTAAAATGATTCATTGAAAAACAAGAAATCTGTAGGTGATAGAAAAAACTGAGGTCAGGTACGGATTCAGCATCAAAAAAGCATAAGAATCAACTATTAATGTTAAAGATGCCTTTAAAAGTTATTTTTTGTTGGCCTGTGTCTTGTGTAATATATTTTTTTTTTTTCTTTTTTTTTACTTTTTTTTTTTTTAATTCAAAATTTCTAGGTCACCAAAAATGTCTCAATAATGAATCAGGTCCCAAGTTTAAAGAAAACTTTGGAAATCGTTGTCTATCGTGTTAAAGCTGTACTGGCTCTCAATAAGTGCTCTGATGCATTTTGGGTTGGGAACTTAAAAAACCGTGATCTTCAGGTATGTACCATTTTAAGAAAAAACAAAAAAAAATTCAAACTTGAAATAAGTTTTCATGCTTTGTGCATGCCTATACAGGATGTACAAAAAGATTCCAAATAAATAAAAGTTATCTCTAAGGGTCATTAAAACAGGAGTAAAAATATAAATGGCTGTATAGGAATTACAAAAATTATTTATTTTATTCAAAGTGTATACAAGGCATTTAAAAATACTCTCCAAATGCATTAAGGCATTTATCCCACTGTGTAACAAGGCATGCAATTCCTTTATGGAAGAAGTCTTTCCGTTGCATGTGGAACCATTCCAAAACGTCTTCCTTCACTTCATCGTCCAACTGAAACCTGCGGCCTTTCAGATGTTTCTTGAGATCCCCAAACACATGAAAGTCACATGAGGATAAGTCGGGGCTGTAAGGTGGATGCTGCATTGCTTCCCAGTTGAACTTTTTGATGAGGTCTACCGTTGCTTGCATTTGAGGCTGCACGTAGTGCCTTCAATGTTTCCCCATATCGTGCTGCATTAACTGTGGTGCCTTTTTCAAGAAAGTCCAGTAAAATCGAGCCTTTGCAACCAAAAAACATGGTCAACATCACCTTCCCCGTGCTGTTTGCAATTGCTTTTGATTTTTTCGGGGGTGGTGACGTCGACCATAATGCTTCTTTTGACGACTTTGACGTGTGCTGGAAATGAAAGCACCAAGTTTCATTCCCTGTAATGATTCTGTCGAGAAAACTCTCTCCTTCCTGTTCATAGCAAGTCAAATGTTGCAGGGACGTGGCCATTCAGACTCCAAGTTGTTCTGATGCCAAATGATGCGGGACCCATTGTGGACAGATTTTTCTGTAGTGCAGATGGTTCCTGATAATGGAGTGAACAGTTCCACGACTAAGGCCAGTTTTAGCAACCACAACATCGATTGTCACTCTTCTGTTTTCCTTTAAGACAGCATCAATTTTGGCTTTGGAATCACCCGTGATGGCGCGGTTTGCTTGTCCAGGTCGTTGATGATCTTGCAATGATGACCGTCCCTCCGAAAACCTCTTGCTCCATGCCCAACACTAGTGAAGGTTAGTCAGTCATTTCCATAGACGTTCTGCATACGACGATGAATTTCAGAAACTGAAACTCCTTTACATGTCTAAAAACATATTACCACTCTCTGTTCCTGTTTCGTTGATTCCATTTTGTTGTTTGTACGAAGCGATCACTCGCAGATCTTCGAAGCGCAAGCTATCGTTCTTTCTCACGTGATGCAACACTTGCAACCTATTGTTCAATTTGCACGTGGGGTTTCGCAATTGTTGAAAACAAAAACTTACGATCCTACACATCGTCTTTTTTTTTCCCACACAAATTTTCGTTTTCATTTGTATTTAGGATATCTAAATAAAAAAATAAAAAAAAAAGTTTTTTTTTATTTTTTTTTATTTTTAGGGTGAAGAGATCCTTTCACAACAAGTTATGCAGCCTCCAATTTTCAATTCAAACAGAGATAATTCTGATCAAGAAGAA
>JAHWFO010043799.1:2039578-2055226 GCA_023313115.1 Rhysida immarginata
GAGCACTCTCATAAGTGGATTTTACATAAAAGCTAAGTGAACAACACAGCACCGTTGGTCAGTAACCATTATATAAATCTGAACTCTATGCTTTGAATTCCCTACAGCATTGCACACTTAAAAATCACCACAATTTTATTCAGCAAACCTCAATTCATCGAAAGAATGGTAAGATGCTCTACCCCAGTTTCTTTTGTACTCCATGGATCGATTTTTTCAACCTAATCGTGAATAAAAATTTTTAAAAACAAATCCTGTGTTTATATGTTTTTTCATACCATATATCATTTATAACAAAAAAATTATTTGTCCACATATAAATGAATTATGGTGTATAGCAAATTCGGGATAAAACTGACTAATTTCTTGTCCCCGTGAATAGATGGGTTATGGTGTATATTGGTGTATCTTAACTGTATTATTAAATTCATTGAATTTGGCTTGTTTTTATTTATTCATACATATAATTTTTTTCAACATCTTCTTGGCCCACCAGTATCATTCCAAATTTTATAAGTTGACCTCAGGAACAGCTAAGTTGACCTCGGGAACAGCTAACCTCTCTATTAGGGAATTCGAGAACGAATTAGCTACTTATTTCCACTGTGTATTGCATAGCTACATGGATTATATTTTTGTTGTTTTGACACCAATCACTGTGATATTGATTCCTTTCTCAGTGAGTTAAATAATAAGTTTCTTACAATGAAATTCATCCATAAAGGTTAAAGTGATTATCACCTTACTTTCCAAGATTTAAAGGTAAAAATTCTGTGCTCAAAATAACTTACAGCTAGTTTAAAACAAAAAATGGAGAATATCAATAATCACTTATCATATATAAAAATTTTCAATTCGAACATAATTAAATTAATAAAATATACAAAAAACTTTGATTGTTCTTTCCCTCCTAAGGAGTTTCGGAATAGTGACATCACACATTACAACAAGTGTTATCAGGTTTTCAGGGAAGCTACAGGGCATCGCATTTCGTATACGAATATGAAAACCAGAGCGAGAGTAACCATAGCAATTTTGATAACAGTGACAGCAATATACAAGGGCTGTTAGCCGGAGGTTAATTCTGTTAAATGCTACTGCAACTTCTGCAATATACAGCACTCGGAATTTGTAGAGGCTCCCCTTGGCTTGCTGCGGTTTGCACTTATGACAGCAGATAAGCCTACCTCATTGCTTCAGCACTTAGCACATGTCTATATTGGTTGTTGTTCTTGAAGATCATTAGAATTAGGCCAGTTTGAAGTTAGAACAGGATCTAGTTTCAATGAATTTTGTTTTAATTGTCAATGAATTTGGATGAACTGAGCTCGTGATACTGTTTGCATTTGGATACCATTCCCTCGCTTTTAAAAACTAATCCACTGCTTCTTAATCGATTCTGATTGTAGAAATCTATGAAACGTAAAGTGTCTATCAGATTTCTTATTTATATACCCAAACACAGAACATGATAAAGGATAGCAAACTCTTCTGATATGTATGAGAGGCTAGAATCGACAGCTACTGGATGACGAAATTCCCTCGTGGCACAAAATGACCTCATATTCCACTGATTCTTCTAGGAAGAGCAGAGGGCCAATTTTCAATCTTCTGGGGCATTTTTCTTTATTGACCTGGATTAATGTTATGATGCAAAAACAATAAAGTCTAATACTTTCGTGGAGTTTACCTTTAATTTGTGGCCATCTAACTCGCCAGATCTCAATCCCCTGGACTATTACATGTGCGGCGTTGTTGAAGCTAATTGGCATTTCCGCAATACCATTTGTTCTGTCAAGGTCACCATTGGCCGGGTAATGACCAATATCCAGAAGAAACATTTAATTCTGGCATGTCAATGCTTTTAGTTTTGCTTTGAAGCTGTCATTGCAGCTAATGGCAGTTACACTCGAATTAACCTGTTCTCCAACCCTTCCTACATCTGTGTACCTAATTTTGTATTAATAAAATACGAGGGGCGATTGATAAATAAGGTCTCCATGGCTGTAACTTTTTTATTTGTTAACCGATTTTCAAAATTCTTTTTGTATCTTATACTCACATTTGTCCTCTATGTAATGCACTATTCACTTTTCAACATAGTCCCCATTCCTTTCCAAGCATTGCGCCAACGCGTGACTAGTTGGGTGAACCCGTCGGATAGGAATTCCGGAGTTGTTGTCGACACCAGGATTGAATGGCAGCTTTGGACCCTCTTCTGGAGTACGATAACGCCTGCCTGCACACGAGTCACCACACACCAGAGGCGTTGCAGCGCCTACAGTTCAAAGATGAAAAATTGCAGTTCAAAAATGAAAGACTTTGCATATTGCGACTTTCACCACTTCCCAAAGAAGAAAGAGCCCCTTAAGGGACATGAGTTGGTTCTGACAGCGAGGTAAACGCTGCCATTTAATCCTGGTGTCGACAACAACTCCAGAATTCCTTTCTGACGGGTTCATCCAACTAGTCACGCGTTGGCGCAATGCGTGGAAAGGGATGGGGACTATGTCGAAAAGTGAATAGTGCATTACATAGAGGACAAATGTGAGTATAAGATACAAAAAGAATTTTGAAAACCGGTTAAAAAATAAAAAAGTTACAGCCATGGAGACCTTATTTATCAATCGCCCCTCGTACGTTGTTTGGTATATATGATATATGATGTTTTTTTCTACTATCGGCTTCATGTCCTCAAATATTCTACGCACCCTGTAATAATCACTCTTTAAAATTACAGAACTTTCTTAACTTCATTTCAGTTGTGAGAACATTAACAACTTATGGCATTTAACTTTTATTTACTTCATTTTATTTTTAGGAAGTTGAAGAAAATAACCCTGAAAACGGTGAAGAAGAAGAAGAACAAGAAGACAATGGTGAGATCAACCAGCAGAATATTTCGGATGATTCTGAGTGAATAAGTTATTGATGCTTTTAATTTGTATTTAAAATGTATAAAATGGACTTTACAAGTCATTTAGGAAGCTGTTAATGCTATTTCCTTAGTTTATCATAAGGAAGACATCATGTTTTTACCTTGTCTAAAACATCATATGTCATATAATTATAATTTTCTTTCCAAAGACTGAAGTATTGAAACACAGTGGAATGCTAATTATCCGTGCTTCTAAGGTACACCTGGTTAGGAACGTGTATGGATAATCCACAAGGCTTCAAAATATGCAGAATATATTAGATTTTCAACTTTTTCATCTTAGAAATGTTTCACAGTTTTTATTCCAATTTGATTTTGGATTCCTAACAAATTTTATTTTTAAATTTTCTTCTGCTTTGCACTATGTTTATTGCTTTTCTATATCCACTGCTAAAACCAATCAGAATTTTGAAATACATTGCTACTTTTTACGCATTTCTCATTCTTTCAGACATTACAATAAGTAAAGACATTTTAATTCTCATAAATAAAAGAAAATATTAACCCAAGTTTTTTATAATATTTTTTTACAAAGGAAATCAGTATATTTTAGCATATTTGCAAGGGTAAAGATCTCTTTAGTTTGATTAAAGGCACATTTTAGTAAATGTCTCTTTTTTTATGGTTACAGTTTTACTCGTTTAGTAGGGATAATGAGCACCACACTGTATTTTGTTGAAATACTCAGAAAATTGTACAGATATAATTAAATGATGTAAACGTAATAAAATAATTTATTTTAATCTATTCTAATGTCTCTTTTATATTATGAGGGATAACACTCATCATTACATCTTGATATGAAATTTTTACTATGGTCACACATTTAAAATTTTATGCCTCAAATTGTCAAATTTAATTTATAAATATAGCCATTGCTACTTATGAAATGTATACAGTGTAACCTGTATTTCTTTTGATATGCACTGAGTGGCCAAAAAATTAGAGACACCCCTTATATAAAAGTAAACCAGTCCGAAAGTAATGTAGAGTGACGTAACAACGCAGAGCTGCTTATATATGGAACACTCAGCTTCGGAGGAAGTAGTTATCACGGAAGTTAATGTCAGTATGGGTAAGACGAAAGATTTAAGTGAGTTTGAAAGCGGGATGATCATCAGTGCAAGAAGAGCTGGTGCCAGCATGTCTGAAACGACGACTCTTAGGATTTTCTTGCCCAACAGTATCTCGGGTGTTTAGAAGTGGCAGTTTAGAAAAATAATTTCAAGTGATAAGGACTATTCTGATGGGAAAAGGCTGGTAAAGGTGAAAGCGAGTAGCACGCACAATCTAAGGCAACAAAAGGGCAACAACATGACAAATTACAGCTAAGTTCAATGCTTGTGCATCACAAAGCATATCCCAATGCACAACAAGACGGGCTTTGGAAAGGAAGGAGACTATCAAGAGGGACTTTGATGTCACAAATCAATAGGAAAAGGCATCTGTTCTGGGCCCAAGAACGACATAATTGGTCAGTTGAGGAGTGGAATAAAATAGCCTGGTCCAATGAATCTCGTTTCCTGCTCCATCATGCAGATGGCAGGATCAGAATATGGTGCAAATAGCACGAGTTCATGGACCCCCTCTTGCCAAATGACAACTCTTCAGGGTGGTTGCAGTGGAATTGTGGTCTGGGGAATGTTTTCCTGGAGTACATTGGGTCTCTTGATATCTGTGGACACAACTCTGAACAGCACAGCTTACCTCAACAACGTTGCCGATCACGTGAACTCATCTGTGGCTACGATGTTCTCTTCTGGAAATGGTCACTTTCAGCAGGACACTGCACATCAATTGGAGTTTAGTTTGCTTCCATGGCCAGCTCAGTCCCCTGACCCCAATCCTATTGAACATTTGTGAGACGAAGTCGAACGATCACTTCAAAGCTTAGAAACACCATCATATCTGATCTGACTTAGAGCTGCCCTTATGGGAGTATGGGCCAACATTCCTCAGCAGCAGTATTGGCATCTTGTTATGTCCATGCCAAGAAGAATATTGGCTATGATCAGGGCTAAAGGTGGACCGAGTCCTTATTAGAGGGTGTCTCTAATTTTTTGGCACTCAGTATATGATCATCATAAATAATGTTAAATTTGGAATCGGAGATGACTGACTTTTGCAATATAATACTGTACAGAGTAGATTATTATCATTGTTAAATAGAGAAAAATAGTAAAGAAAATTCCATGGCCAGAGACCTTCGGGTTACCATCCTGATACTATAACCACTAAGCCATCATGGACATAGAAGCTGTCACTATCAAACATGTCCTATGAACATAGGTTAAAGCACAGCTCCTTGTTCGCAAGCCAGGACTATCTTTACTAATAAATGATGAATAATATTGTAACATTAATTGGAAAATGAGTCTTTGGAGGATTTTTTCACGTCACAACTCCGATATTAATAATTAGAGAAAAATAGTAAAAAAATTCCATGGCCTGGACTCGAACCGGGGAATTTTGGGTTACCATCCTGATGCTATAACCACTGGCTTGTGAACAAGGAGCTGCGCTTTAACATATGCTCATAGGACATGTTGGATAGCGACAGCTTCCATATCCACAGTGGCTTAGTGGTTATAGCATCGGGATAGCAACCCAAAGGTCCCTGGTTTGAGTCCAGGCCATGGAATTATTTTTACTATTTTTCTTTATTTAATATTAATATCAGAGATATGGCGTGAAAAAATCCTCCAAAGACCCATTTTACAATGTCCGTCTGTCCCCTTTATAATTTCTGCATTTTTTGAGGTAAAAGGTAGAAATTAGGAATGTAGCTTACTATGGGGGTTGGCAGTCACTTGGTCTTTCGAACTACAGCAACATATGGCATGTGATATGAAATTTGATTGGAAATGAGGAGAAAAAAAGACGATAGAGCTCTTTTAAATCTTCTAAATACTAATCTTTATAGAAAATCAAATTTTTGATTAAAAACCTTAAAAAGTGCAGATACAGGGGTGATGACCACAGGGGTTCCACTATTTTCCTATAACCTCCCTAAGGGGGGGGGGGTATTTCTTTTTATTAATATTATTGGTGTCAAAGTTCGGACTACTCTGGAATTCTGGGATACATATATAAAGGTTGTATTGAGTGCATTGGTCAGCCTCTATCTCATAAAAGAATAGCTCAAAGATGGGTCATTGAGATCTTAATCGTATGCCTTACCTCAGATGTTACATTATTGATGAAAAATAGGAAAGAAAGGAATTTTCTTTCCTATTTTTCATCAATAATCTATCTCATAGTTTTAACTTAATAATTCAAACTGGATCATATCCAACCCTATGGAAACAGGTATCAGACTTTGTGTTCCCATCTCAAAGGTTAGGCATCCTAAATATCCGTCAGACTTTAGGCCAATGATGTTTCTGCCTTATCCAGCTAAGCTTTTTGAGTCCTTTCATTCAAGAGATTTACACAATTATTTCAAGATCATTTTCCCAACTTGGCAACATGGTTTTATTGAACATCGTTTAACTATCACCAACCTCTCCCTGTTACTGATAAAAATTGCTGAAACTTTGAACATACAGAAGCAACTGGATGTTATTTACATAGATTTGACAAGCCTTTGATTCTGTTAATCATGATCGTTTGATCAGAAAATAAAGAACTTTGGGTCTTTCTGATAAAAGCTTCTGAAAATCTCCTCTCCGAAAGACTTTTCAAGTTAAATATAAATCATACAAATCTATGGTACACATAATTGTGACCACTCGCCTGTTAGTGACGTGCTGAACATTGCTGTTCTTAAAGGTTTCTTCAAGCCCTATAATATATTTACTGTAGACGACTGACCACCAACCAGTGATGCTTATCTTTGAGGGCTTAAACATCGATATGAAGATTGGGCTTCGCTTTAAGCAGGACTGGAAACTCTTTAGGGACATTCTTAGAGAAAATAGCATTCCATATAAGCAGGTTATTAACACAAATATCAGTTCTATCACTCGTGTTATCAATGATGCTACTACTTCTAGTGCCTCCACTGCTGATCGAAAGCGTCCTGATCATCTCGACCTCCCTCATATAAGGTGCCTGATTCTTGTAAGGAATTCCAATAGAAGATTATGGCAGCGTAAGCGAATCCCTTCTTTAAGACAGAGTACAATGGCTTTCTTGCAAGGTCCAGAAAGAGGTTAAAGCTCTACGAAATCAAGAGTGGAACGAAAAACTGAACTCCTTGTTTGTCCGGGACAACTTGCTCTGGGGTACTGTGAAGCCTTAAAGGGTAACAGACCCATCCAATTGCCGCCGTTGCTTGCAGGCAATGGCAACGTTTCACTGGTGACGGGGATAAGGCTCAACTGATCGCTGATTCTCTGAAAAGCCAATTTACCACGCCTAGTGAGACCAACCTGGACAGTCTCTGAAACATTCAGCTAGTTAACAATGATTGTATCGTAATAAAGTAAACTAGAGGCAAGGCAAGCAGGCTTACAGCCTGTGAAATTTATGTTTTGAGGATTATAAGCATTCTTGGAAGAAATGAATACATTCAAATAAGCTTAATTGCCTTTGAGAATCATTCCGTTTTATATTGGTTTGCCTTAAAAATTCATTACATCTTTTCTGGAACTCAATGACGGTCATCCATGCCACCACCTTCACCATCACCGAGGTTTTAGTCAGGTCGTCGGCAAATGCCCTCAATTTCAAGCAAAGACTATCGCGGGTCTATGCATCGAAGTTTCGTACGGAGCCAGCTGTTATGTTATTTTAGTACAATCTAGATTACATGTAAACGTGATGAAGAGAACTGGTTTCCCGAACTTGGCCACCATGGCCATTGCATCCTGGTAGTTTTTCTGCAATGCGCGTTTGCTCTCGGTTAACGACTTAGGTAGAACACAGACCTTTCCTGCATTTTCATATTAAAGTTATCAGCCTGATTATGAACGAAATCCATCAAGTCAAGTGTAACCTTCACTCTCAAAGTCTTCTGATTTTATTTCACCCAGTGTAGACGGTCTCGTTCAACTTATAAAACGCGTCCACAATATACTGCTGAGTAAGCTTCCCCGCGTGCAACACTGGATTAAACAGTCCTGGCCTTTTGTACAGTTTGTAGGAGTAGAAGGCTAAAAAGCTGGCTTTCGTCCCTTCAGTGCTCCTGAATTTCATCTTCCAGCCTTCTTCTCCATGAGAAAACGGCAACGGGTAAGTCATTGGATCACAGTTCGGACTCAAAATCGACGTGTTGTCTGTTGTTCCCCGTGCTTGGGTAGATGCATAAATCTTGCTCAAGTGGTGGTTGGTTCTCCATCGTCGGCTTCAAACACTTCTGCTACCTCATTGACAGTTGGCAAAATATATCTTTTGGGATCGTGCTGTATTATCCACATTTGAACATTTCCTGTGGAGCGGGCACAGACATCCTTCATCATCATATACAGCGTGTTGCAAAAATATACAGGACAGTACTGGAGGGTAGCCTATCCTTCACTTCAGGGGCCGCTTCTTAAAATGATAATTGGGAAATTTTGTTTTGTTAACCCATTTACGCCGAAATTGGTAAAAATGGGAATTGTTTAGTTTACAAGATCAATGTATAATAATTCGTTTTCTGCACTTGCGGGGTGAAACACCCATTGAAATTCATCGCCATTTGAGTGAGATATATGATGAAGGCGTTATGAATGTTAAAAATGTGGGTTCATAGGTGCGAAAGTTTAAAGAAGGTCGAGAATCATGTGAGAATGAAACGAAACAGCTTCGACCACGAACCAGCCGGACGGAAGCCATGATTACTCGTGTGGAACAAATTGTTATGGAAGATCGTCGCTTAGGTGTGCGTGATATTGCCTCTAAATTTGGCATTTCCGTGGCTCTGTGGAGTCCGTTTTGCATGAGCTGAAAATGCGGAAAGTTTCTTCAAGGTGGGTCCCACGAATGCTGACCGACGAACACAAGTCTGCACGGGTGGCAATTTCTCAGCAGATGTTGACACCTGATGCAATAATGAATGGTGCTTTCTTTTCATCAGTTGTGACGATGGATGAGACGTGGATTCCATTTTTTAACCCCGAAACGAAACGCCAATCTTCACAATGGAAACACACTGATTCACCGCGCCCGAAAAAATTTCGAGTCACAGACTCTGCTGAGAAAGTTATGGTGGCCATGTTTTGGGACAGCGAAGGCATAATCCTCACGCATTGTGTTCCAAAGGGTACAACTGTTACAGCTAATTCATACGAAAATGTTTTGAGAACAAAATTTCTTCCAGCATTGCATGAGAAACGATCGAACAAGACTGGACGGGTGCTTTTTCATCAAGATAACGCCACTGCTCATTGGGCACTCCTAACTCAGCAGTTTCTTCAAAATAACAACTTTGAGGTGGTTTTCCCATGCTCCATACTCACCAGACCTCGCTCCTAGCGATTTCTGGCTTTTTCCAATCATGAAGGACACTCTACGTGGCCGCTCGTTTCCCAACGGAGCTGCCGTTGCTTCAGCGATTTACCAGTGGGCAAAATATACCCTTAAAGATGGAGTTCTCAGCAGTCAAGCAATCATGGCGCCGCCGTTGTGAAAAAAGCGTTCGACTTCACGGTAATTACGTCGAGAAGTAACAGAGTTACAACTTTCTGGGTTAAGTATTTTGTCAGAAAAAAATTTGGAGACCTTAGAACTTGAACGCACCTCATATTTTAAAACGCATTGACTATGTTAAACCAATTCCCACTGTATTGCTAAAGTGGGCTTTGGTTAAACGCTACCACATTGCTAATCCCAGATCTTTTCTTGTATTATCTTTAATCAGTTGTCATGTTGGCAATATGAGGATGCGCGTTTGCCTTTGATTAGGAGTTCAGAACTGTTCTGTCGCTTCCGTGAAATGACATTAAATGAGGATGTTACAATAGGAGTCGGCATTTACAGTTTACTTTCGCTGCCGGAATGTGGTAAGCAATATGCCATATGATTCCAGAAGACTGTGGACATCATCTTACCGGCAATGAAGCTATACAAAGGGAATTCACCCTTATGCTGCTGGTTTTAAAGGGCTTGTGAAACGATGGGACAAGTGCCTCGAGGCAATAGATCATTGTACAGGGAAATTATGTGGAGAAATAAAACTAGTTTTCAAGCTAGTGCTCTTATTTGTTTCATTTCTATATCCATTTGTAACTTAATTACAAACTTCCCCTCTGGCGATTGGTAATAAAATTAAATTTTTATCACGTAGGATACGGTCTATCAGACTGCACACCAACATTTACATTACGAAAAATGCATGTCAATAGTTAAAGGTTAAATCTCGTTGGTCTTAATTTTTCGCCCAATTGTACACTCCTATTTCACAATTGCCATATGAACTCAGTTTTAAACCAATATGAATTTTGCGCGCTTTGAGGATTTTTGAGGGGCTATAATTCCCTTTCGGGTTGATGTCAGCAGCTAAAATTTTGACTGTAGGTACAACTCACTATTACTTATATACCAAATTTGGTTGAAATCTGAGATTGGCATTTCGGAACTGTCCCTCTTGAGAAGTATGGCAAGTCGAAGCAAATATTTGTAATTCTCCTGGAGAATGAGAACCAAGATTAGAACATTTAGCCCAGGGAATTTTCTTGGCATAAGAGAAAGTTTCTGGCAAATTAACCGAGCAAAGAAATGAAACCCTGCATCTTATTTGGACTTGACATTCCTATCCTTAAACAAATATAGCACCAGGGATGGATGAAAGGGGGGATTTATATTACGGAGACCATCTAACCATCAAATTTTAACATAGCTCTTAATACAGTGAGCAAAAAAATTATCCGTCCACCAGTTTGCAAGTGGTTGAAATGACTGACACCAAGTGACATATTCACATTATTCAATTTAATTGCACATATTAGTGTCTGTACAGTTATAAGCTTCTGAATAATATCCTGAACTTAGGGTTTATCATTGACATATATTATAATACAAAAATATTATCCGTCCACTTAAATATTTGGGCAGATGTACAGTCTAAACTTAATTTTTAAAATGTAGTGGGACCTCCTTTAGCTTGGCAAAGACTAGGCATGATTGTTATTGTGCATAGATTCTGCTAAAGGTTTTGATTTTTTTTTCATCTACATCATTCCAGTTTTTGCCAACAAGTCTTTTAAATCTGCTTTTGACTTTGGTCTACGGTTTTCCCTCTTCATCCATTATGACCCAAAGGTGCTCGGTTGGATTTAAGGCAGGTGACTTGGGGAAGCCAGTCAACACTTATACTTTCTTGGATTTGAGGAATTCTTTCACAGAATGAGCTGTATGTTTAGCATCTGAGTCTTGCTGAAATCTAAAACTTCTTCTCAACCCCAATTTACGTGCAGAAGCATGGAGATTCTTATCAAGAACTTCTCTATACTGGTATTTGTCCATGATGCCCTCGATAAATCCTAGATGTCCCACCTCTGTAGCTGCCATGCGGCCCCATACCATGACACTTCCTCCTCCATGTTTCACTGTTGGCTTCAAACACTCCAGTCCAACTTTGTTACAGCCACCTGAGCCAAATAAGTTAAATTTGTTTTCATCTGACCACACAATTTTGTTCCAAAACTTTTTATCCTTGTTTAGATGTTCTTTTGCCCAATTCAGATGTCTTCTTCTTAGGCGTGCATCCTTTAAGTCCGGCTTCATGCAACCTGTTCAAATGGTTTAAGGAATAATTGATAATGTTTAGATCATTTTTCACTTCTGCACGCAGTTCTACAGCTGATTTTTTTCCTATCTTTTTTAATGCATTTTATAATTTCTCTGTTCTTCCCGTTCTGATATTTTCCTCTTCCTGCCTCTTCCAAGTTTTTTGTGATTTATCCTGTTGTGTGATACTTTTGGATGATAAAATGGATTGATGAGCGTGAATTTTGGAGTTCCTTGACAATTAAACACTGACTTTTCCCATCCTTTAGTCCAGCTATGACTGTACCTCTCAAATCTTATGAAAATTCTCTTATGAAGTACCGAAAGGTGCTTTATGCTATCAGTGTGGGGAAACATGTCTGTCTGTCTGTCCGTCTGTCTGTAACTCTAACTGCTCCGAGGCTATGAAAGATTTTCAAAATCTGTTTTCATCAGTCGATGAATATGGTTCATGGCACGAACTAATCACAAATATTATCTAAATCGGTTCAATGGCACTTGCACAAATGGTACCTCAATTTTCCCGCCAAGCAATTTTCAATGGGAAGACATATTAAATAATATATCAAACAAATCTTAATGACGAGATAGAAGCGGATATAAATTACTATTTTCGCCAATTAATAAATATGGTTCCGGGAATGCACCATTTAGCAAATGGTTGAAATCGAAACAATGGCACGTGCTCTAATGGTACCCTTATGACACCCTCAAATGTTTTCAATGATAAGATATGGCATGTAATATATCAAACGACTTAGAATGACTTATCATGAATGAATATTACGTAAAATTAATGATAGTCGAGATTGGTTTCAAGGATCCTGATTTAATGGAACCATAATGGTTCATTGGAACTTTCAATGCTAAAATATGGCATGTAATATATCAAACGACTTGGAATAACGTATCACGAATGAATATAATGTAAAATTAATGATAGCCGAAATTGGTTCAAAGGTACGTGGTTATTGGATCATTATGGTCCATTTGAAACTTACAATATTAACATAGGCAGTTTAAAATATGGTCCGCGAATGATTTAGTTTAACCTTTCGGTACTTGATTGTCATTCCTCAATGGTTTATTAAGTACCGAAAGGTGCTTTATGCTATCAGTGTGGGGAAACGTGTCTGTCTGTCCGTAATTCTAGCACCTCCGAGGCTATGAAAGATTTTAAAAATCTGTTTTCGTCAGTCGATGAATATGGTTCAGGGCATAAACCAATCACAAATATTATCTAAATCGGTTCATTGGCACGTGCACAAATGGTACCTCTATTTTCTCGCCAAGTAATTTTCGATGGGAAGATATATTAAGTAATATATCAAACAAATCGTAATGACAAGATAGAAGCGGTTATTCATTACTATTTTCGTTAGTCGATGAATATGGTACATGGCACGAACCAATCACAAATATTATCTAAATCGGTTCAATAGCACGTGCACAAATGGTAACTTCACGACCCCACCTAGCAATTTTCAATGGAGAGATATATTAAGTAATATATCAAACAAATCGTAACGACGAGATAGAAGCGGATATAAATTACTATTTTCGCCAATTGATAAATATGGTTCAGGAAATAAACCATTTTGAAAAAGGTTGAAATCGAAACAATGGCACGTGCTCTAATGGTACCCTTATGACACTCTCAAAAATTTTCAATCATAAGACATGGCATGTAATATATCAAACAAATTTGGGATGATGTATCATGAATGAATATAACGTAAAATTATTGATAGGCGAAATTGGTTCAAAGACACATGGTTTAGTGGAACCACTATGGTTCCTTTCAATTTCAATGCTAAAATATGGCATGTAATATATCAAACGACTTGGAATGATGTGTCATGATTGAACATAACGTAAAATTAATGATAGTCGAAATTGGTTTCAAGGAACCTGGTTTAGTGGAACCATTGTCGAAATTGGTTCAAAACTACGTAGTGTAATGGTATCTTTATGGTCCATTAGAAACTTACAATGTTAACATAGGGCTGTTTAGTTTAACCTTTCGGTAGTTGGTTATGTCATTCCTTTATGGTTTATTTTCTTATTTTTCTGCAAGGTTTCACATCGTTTATTATCCATTCGGATAAGTAATCTATTGTGAATGTGATTGGTTAATTTTTTCATAATAGATAATATTTCTGGACGGATAATTTTTTGGCTCTACTATTACAAGTTGTCTTATCTGTGTATTTTTACTTTTCCCCATTTAGTACAGTGATCCCTATCCAATGTGAGATGTCACATAGTTTAAATACTGTAGATTATGATAAAATTTCCATTCAAAATTAATTGGTTTTATTTATTTCGACGTTTTTATGTTTACGTAAGCTGGTGGACGGATAATTTTTTTGCTCACTGTATATTTTTTTTGGGCTTATGATTGTTTCAACCATCTCAGGACCTATAACAGAACAAATGGCCTGAAAATGGTAATACACAGATAAAATGTGTCAGATCTTTTATGGACACCCTGTATAGTCGCCTGACAGGTTGTAAGAAGATCATATATCCTACTACATAAAAGGCTTGTGTGAAATCTATAGCTTTATCTTCTTGCCACAATCTTAAGAGCTTTCAGCACATGCACAAGCTCGCATATACAGCAGACTGGATAAACTAAAGGACAAGTCTACAAAAAAAATCAATTATAATTTTGTTTGTACAAAATACCATCCTTTGATATAAATATAACACTGTTCTCTTGAAATTTTAAATTTTTGGCCAAAAATCTGGCCTATTTTGCCAATTGGTGGTAATCTCAAGGCAACTTTTTGATCAAAAACAGGGTTATGATAAAAAAGAATGTCTTTCAAAAATGATTATAAAACCAATTCCACTTCAAGTATGCAAGACATAAGTGCTGGAATTCTAACAGGTGGTGTGATGCTGAATTTGATTTGCTCCTCGATGGGATCATCCTTAAAGCCCATTTTAAAAGTATTGTTTATAGCATGATGTTTTTGAAAAGGGCTGGAAAGTGCATTTCCGTTAAGGCACCCTCCCATCATCCTTGGAAATGTTGCATGCGTGGTAACCATGTAATAAAATGAGTCGTGTTGGTGTGAGGTTTCTCTCCCATAGGCGAGTGTTAAGGATATTTACGTATTTGCTATTTTTCGGTTTTGTCACTGTGTGGCGTTACTTGTTCTTCCCTCCTCTTCTTACTGTATTACTTAGTGAATAATCATCGTAAGTTTTGTAAGGTTTTGAGGATTGTTTAGCCAGAATTAGAATATTCAGATTAGTTATGTAAATGAGCTATTTTATACTCGCGTTCATAATTATTTAATTAGATTCAGAATTTAAGATTTTATATAAAGTTTTGGAAGAATTTTAATGCAGAGAAGAATTAAATAGAGTTATTAATTTCTTAAATAATTTTTCTGTGTGGATTTTAAGAGTCGCTAAATACAGGGTGATTCAGTCATTTCTGACCATTTCAGTACGATGATTTATTGACCCATTAATGTTTACAAACTTGGCATTTCAGTATGATATTTTAGGCAGTTTGGAGTTTTTATTCCCGTGGAAAAGTCTTGATGATATGCTCAATGTGGCCACAACGGACGTTTTGAACTGCTCGCAGCCGAATGGTGAAGTTGTTCATAACTCTATCCGGGATTTCTGCATCCACAAGGGTGCAGCAGTCGACGATGCTTTATCGCAGCTGGTCTAGGGTTCTTGGTGCTGTAGTGAAGACACTGTCTTTAAGGAACCCCCCAGAGATAAAAATCACATGGGTTTAGGTCAGGACTCGTAGGGGGCCAAAGAAAGCCACCCCCGAATCGATCTGGAAACCTGTTTGAAATGACACGATTTCCGAATTTCTGATTGAGAAAGTCTAGCACTTCATTAGTGGTGTGAGGCCTAGCCCCATCCTGTTGAAACCATTGATGTCAAAGCGGTATACGCCTCCTTCGCAGCTCGGGGATGAAGGTTTCCAACATGTTAAGGTAAGCCTGTGACGTTACAGTGCCCTCAAAAAAAACGGACCAGTGATGCCGTTTCAAGCCACTTTGAAGGAGGAGACCATTCCC
>JAHWFO010043799.1:2057717-2072597 GCA_023313115.1 Rhysida immarginata
CTCTAAGCACAAAGGTCACTTCGCTATGAACTGTAGCTCTAAGCACAGCTGCAATAAGTGCAAAGCTAGACATCATACTCTTCTAAATCTTGATCCCATACCCACTTCCGAGAACTCAGTTGCTGAAAATGATACAGTCACCCTTTCAGCGTTGTCCTCTTCTGAACAATGTGCTATTCTCTCCACTGCTGTTGTGAATGTTGTTGATCATCAAGGTCAAATTCATCAAGCAAAAGCCCTACTTGATTGTGGTAGCACTTCATCGTTTGTAACTTCTTCTCTATGCAGTGTAAGAAGCTCCAGCTGCCTCAAACTCCAGTCAACATCCAAGTCCAGGGCATCACCAATTCTACTACCAGTGTCCATTGTCGTTGTGAAATTCTTTTGCACTCACCAATTGATTTTGCCAGCATAAACATTCCTCATGGCCTGAAGATGGCTGATCTTTACTTCAATGTCGCTGAAGAAATCGACATTCTTCTTGGAGTAAATTCATTCTGGCAAATTGTTCTCACTCAGCGCATTCCACTTGGACCCAGAATGCCTATTCCGCAAGCTTCTCATTTTGGATGGATTGTAGCTGGTTCGTTTCTTTGCTCTACTGCCCAAGACATTCGTTGTAACTTTAGTCGTAGTTCTATTTGCATTCAAGAGCAATTGGAAAATTTCTGGAAAATGGAAGAACTTGTTACCCCTAAGCTCCGCACCTTGGAAGAAGACGAGTGTGAATCTCACTTCAAGAGCCATACCAAGCGTGATTCTAGTGTTCGATTTATTGTCAGTATTCCTCTTAATAAGGCTCCAGAAGTATTAGGTGACTCATACGAAGTAGCTGAAAATTCCCTTCTAAATCTTGAAAGAAAATTTGTATCCAACACTGTCTTGCATCAGCGTTATGCACAGTTCATGCAAGAATATGAAGACTTGGGCCATGTCTGTTTGCGACCCTGCACTTTCTGAGATTTCCTGCTTTTTACCTCATTATGGCGTTCTCAAAGAAGATAGCCTAACCACAAAGCTTTGTGTCGTTTTCAATGTCTCTGCTCCTACTACATCAGGTGAATCATTTAACTCTTTACAATTGGTTGGTCCTACAATTTAACAGGATCTTTTCAGTGTTCTAATCCGATCTCGCAAACATGTCTACGCCTTCTCTGCTGATATAGAAAACATGCATCGCCAAGTTTTGATTGATGAGTCTCAAAGACCCTTGCAGCGCATCTTATGGAGACCTGATCCAAATGACGCCATCAAAGCCTATAATCTGAACACTGTTACTTATGGTACCGCTTCTGCTAGCTTCTTAGCAATTCGATGTTTGTTCGAACTGGGCATTGAATGCGCACAATCCCTTCCTGAAGTCTCTCTAATCATAAAAGAAGACTTCTACGTTGACGATTTGTTGAGTGGAGCGACCGACGTCTCCACAGCAAAGGTACTGTGCAAAAACCTATCTGCTACTTTACAAGCTGGTTGCTTCAACTTACGAAAATGGACCTCGAACGAGCCTCTAATTCCTTCAGACTTCATGGACTCTGACATTCACCCTGTCTTAGTTGATATTGTTTCGCATGATACCACAAAGACTCTTGGATTGCATTGGTCGCCACTTGATGATAAGTTGTGATTGTCTATTTCCCTTCCTCTCCAAAAAGGATAACTAAGCGTGCTATCCTGTCCGACATCTCGCAGATTTTTGACCCTCTTGGCTTGCTAAACCCTTGCATTATTAAGGCCAAGATGATGTTGCAAGCTCTTTGGTTAGAGAAACTTTCATGGGACGATATTATTCCTCGCTCCTTGTCCACTCAATGGTTGAACTTGAAAGATGATCTTCCTGCCCTAAACGAAGTTGCCCTCCCCAGACGTATCATATGCGATGAGCCGAAAGGTTTGGTTTGGTATTAACGTCATTTTCAACTGCCATGGTCATTTCTGGACGGCGTTATAGGGGCCACAAATTTTGCCTTGCAAAGATTCTTTAACGTGCAGCCGGCAAACAACTACATGGGACCAACGGCTTTACTTCCCTTCCGAAGGAAGTGCGTGATCTCAGGATTTTCCCCCTGAAAAAATCCTCGTCATCTTCGGCCGGGGTCGAACCCGCGTCCTCGGGCATCAGAGGCCTATGGGCCTGCATCTATGTGCGCTCTGTTGATCAAAACGGCGCTATTTTCTCAAATTTATTGTGTTCGAAAGCCAAAGTGGCTCCTCTCAAGTCTATATCCACTCACAAACTAGAACATTGTGGTGCTCTCACTCTAGCTCGCTTAGCCCAGCAGGTTACTTCTGCGCTCCAAATACGTTTGATCAGTGCTTCTTCTGGACTGACTCCACTATTGTACTTGGTTGGTTGAAAATGCATCCAATCGTATGCACACGTTTGTCGCCAATTGTATATCTGAGATTCAGACACTCTCTAAGAATTCTGTGTGGAACCACATCTTCAGTGGCAACAATCCTGCCAACATCCTCTCAAGAGGGGTCTCTCCTACTGTGCTTAAGGATTCTGCCTTGTGGCTTCATGGTCCACCATGGCTGTCTCTAGAAGAATCTTCATGGCCAACTCTGCAAACTCCTACCTTACCACTTGATCTTCTGAAAGTAAAAAAGGTTAGATGTAATATCTGCCACTGCTTCATGTTCTTCATTTCCGTTTTCAAGATTCCCTGAATTTGATCATCTAAATCGCATCGTTGCCTTTATATTGTGTTTCAAGAATAATTGTCTATGTCCTAAGGATGCCCGAATGTATGGTCCTCTAACACCTTCGGAAATTGAGCGTGCTTTTCTGACTCTTGTTAGAACTTTTTCAAAACCATTCCTTCCCTGATGAAATTAAAATTTTCGTTGAGTAAGGGGTCCATAGCGCTGTTTCTATCGATAAAATTGGTAGAGACTTTACAACACAACAAAGGGAGAACAGAGTTTCCGACTAGTTTCGCCATTTATTCCCGGCTTTATCAAGGATACACACAAGAGGATATAAGCCTTTATATACAGAAATTATGGTATAGAATGAGAACATGATTGGATGAAGAAATAACAAATCGTAAATAATATAAATTATACAGTGGCGACATTGAAAGGAGAATGGTTGGATAAGGAACCAATAACAATGAAATTATAAAGAAACCTTGAGAGGAAAATTAATTGAAATATAAAGGAAAAATTGATGTCATAACAAACAAAATTGAAAACGTGGACCTAGTAGAAGACTCATCCAGAATTAACATAAACTAAGGTATCAATAAGAAATGGAAATGAAAGTAAATATACAAATTTGAAAAATTACAAGATATCGGATAAAGAATTTAAAATTGAATAAATATCAAAAACGGTTTGACAATTGAGGAGGTGATCTGGAGAGGAGATCTTAGCTTTAAAGATCTCAATAGCTTCGAGTGTGGCGGTCTTGAATGGGTCGTTGCATAGATGGAGAATAGTCATAATTTCACTTTGCTCTTTTGGGGCATGTCCCGTGCGGGCAAGGTGGATCGCGTAGTGTGAATTATTATCTTGTTTCTTGTAGGAGTCCATGTGTTCTTTGAATCGTTTATTGAAATTGCGGGTCGACAGGCCTATATAATATTTATCGCAAAATCCACAGTTTAATCTATAAACTCCGGAGCGGGAGAAATTGTCGGTGTCTGTTTGGATGGGGGGATTAAGAGAGCGAAAGCATGGGGTCGATGAGCGGTAGGAAACTTGGAGGCCGAGTGAGGAGAGGAAGGCGGAAAGGCGGTAAAAATGAGGACTAATGAATCGCAAGGACACCCAATTCTTGGATGGGGATGGGTGAGGAAGTTTTGGGTTGAAGAGGGCAAGTTTTCTTCGTTGGAGAATCCGGGAGAAGGTGGAAGTTGTGTAGCCATTCTTTAAGGCGAGGGCGCGTATAGTTCGGAATTCGGTGGCACGGGAAGAAGGACTGAGGGACAACTTGAGGGCACGGTCGATGAAGAAACGGAGGGAGGCTTGTTTATGGATAGGAGGGTGTGAAGAGGAACAATGGATTAAATTAGATGTTGTGGTGGGTTTACGGTAGACAGAGAAGGAAAAGCAGTGGTTGGAGGGGTCATTAGTGATGAGGATATCGAGGTATGGAAGAGAGCGGTTAGATTCGGTTTCAAAGGTGAACTGGATGTGGGGTGAGAAAGTGTTGAAAAGGTTAGCAATGTCAACGGGTGAAGTAAAACGGGAATCAAAAATAATTAGGATATCATCAACGTATCGAAAGTATGAAATAATGGTGGAGTTAGAGAGGAGGGGAGAGACAAAGGTGAGACAAAGTTTCTGGAGGAAGACTTCGGAAAGAAAGCTACTTATAGGGAACCCCATTCCTAAACCGGACGGTTGGGAATAGAAGGTATTATTAAAGGAAAGGTAATTCTGGTTAGAAATGACAGTGAGGATAGAGTTTAGGTCGATACGTAGTCATGAGCGGGAAAGGAGGATGAGAGCAGGAGGTTTCCAGGATAGAGAGAGTTTCTGGGACAGGGAAGTTAGTATATAGGTTATTAATGTCAAGTGACATGAGGGAAAGGTATTCATTAGTGTGGAAGGAGGAGAGAGATTCAGTAAGGGTAATGGAATTCTGGACATTATAGGTGTTTGGCAATAGTTTAAGGTTAAAAAGAAATGAGGAGAGGGACTTGGCAACGCGATGGGCAGGGGCGGGGATGTAATTAACAACTGGTCTTATAGGCATATTGGGCTTGTGGATTTTGACGAGGGCATTAAGGATAGGAAGACGAGGGTTGCGTGAAATAAGGTGTCGGAGGTATTTAAATCGGGGGGATTTGTTTACAGCAGAGATGATAGACGAATGATATTTAAAGGTAGGATCGGAGGGTAAGATAATAAAATTGTTGGATGAAAGGAAGTCACAGATCTTGGAAATATATATGGATCAGTAGAGGATAACGGAAGCGTTTCCTTTGTCGGCCTTGACGATAAGGGCATCGGCTTCGGCTAATTTCTTCTTTATGGTGGAGGTGGCGGATAATTTCTTTAAATTATCCTATAATTTATATTATTTACGATTTGTTATTTCTTCATCCAATCATGTTCTCATTCTATACCATATTTTCTGTATATAAAGGCTTATGTTCTCTTGTGTGTATCCTTGATAAAGCCGGGAATAAATGGCGAAACTAGTCGGAAACTCTGTTCTCCCTTTGTTGTGTTGTAAAGTCTCTACCAATTTTATCAAATTAAAATTTGCCAATCCCACGATCCTCGATCACGTTCGAAGCTACCCTCCTTGTTCTTGTTTTTAGACTCTGACGGCTTGCTCTGGGTTGGAGGTAGATTGATTAATTCTGATTATTCGTTTGATAAGAAATTTCCCCTCATCTTTGGGAAACATCCACTAGCTAGACTGTTAATCACTTCAGAACATCTTCGCCTTCTGCATGCTGGTCCTCAATTACTTCTTTCATCGCTGCAATTCCAACTTGGCAGTAGATTCCCTTGTGTTCATCAAGGACGATCTTGAACCATCTATCCATTGGAAGCTTGGCAGGATTACCCAGCATGAACATGGCAGAGATGGCATTCTTCGTGTGGCCACAATCTCTACCGGACTTCTAAAAAGATCGTTCTCTAAGATTTGTCCATTACCCAATGAATGTTAATGTTCTTTACTTGTTTTGTTGAATTTTGCCACGTTTTGAAAGTTAAGCCTTTCAAGGCGGGGGGCTATTATGTTAAGGATATTTACGTATTTGCTATTTTTCAGTTTTGTTACTGCGTGGCATTACTTGTTCTTCCCTCCTCTTCGTACTGTATTACTCAGTGAATAATCATCGTAAGATTTTGCTCTCGTACAATTCGTGTACTGCCGTCATTTCTTTCACCAAATACAACCCTTTAAGCTCATGAATCGCAAGTATACACTTCCTTAAGTTTGTCATCATAAATAACATAAATAGCGAGTTTTAGGTTAACGTAATTTAGAAATCCGAGTCTTCATACATTATGACGAATCACGATTCCAACTGACACAGAACACAGCTTGTTAAACATTATCTGCCTCTCGAACCCAGCTGTTCATGCAGTCTGTCATTTCACAAAAGCTTCATGTATGCCTCACCTCGTACGCCATCGAATAATCCTCTCAATGTTAAACATTTTGGGGTTTTTCACCTTTTGTAACTCTTGTTCGTAGAATATACCCGCGATCTCATCGCCATCGTAATCTTTAATTTTATACACAATAGGTTTTCTATAAATGAGTTTTGAAACCTCAAATACCTCCTCAGTCCACTTTGGTAGATAAACCTTGTCGAATATATTTTTCCTTTTCGAAATATGTACATAATCCCCAATTTGCAATCTCGGGTTTGTCTGAGTAGATGCATTTCAATGGTTAACATCTGATGGGGCCAAACCCTGTTGTTGTAGCTTAGCACTAGATCCGGCAAGACATCGATGTACCTGTTTGTTGGTAAATGTAAAAAACTTAAACATACGTGTTTTTAACGTTTCGTTAAATCTTTCTGTCATTGCTGCTTTCAAATTTGTTTCTGTAGCAAAGAAATGAATGTTGAGTTCTTTAAAATAGTCTTGAACATGTTTATTTAAAAACTTCTTCCCTTTATCATTGTTCACTTTTAGAGGAACGCAACCATTGGTGAATATTTTTTGAAAGGCTTTCTGAAGTTCGGGACCGGTCTTCGTTTTTAGGGAGACAACCCATGTGTATCGAGAGAAAACATCAAACAATACACCTTGAATCAAAAAGTAGTTACAGGAGAGTGAAAACAATTTGGTCTACCTAAAAACAAAAGATAATTAGTAATTAATCATAACATTGTGGTGGCCCAGAACATTCACTCTTTGCTGCTAAAAGGGGTATATAAGCTGTTTAGGATGCTTTTAGCCTTGGTGAGAATCAAACCTTAAGAACCTTTTGTTATGAGTGTCAGTAAAAAGGATACATAGCACATGGGTGCTTCAGCACTAGCACCCCAAAGACCAAACCCAATAAAAGCTTACCCAAAAGGGTCACACCCGAAAACAGCCATGCCCAAAAGGACCACACCCGAAAACAACCGCAGGGGATCAAGTAGACTAAAAATTGTAAGGCGTGTTCAAATGAAAGTGATTCATAGGGCACCGAGATGGATTAAATGAAAGAAGAACACCTTATAGATGTGCAGTCCTAAAACAAATCTCCACCTGCTGCAATAATGCCTCCCACTGGGGTATCAATCAGCTAATACCATCCGCAAAAAGTCTGTTTTCTGCTACTCTCTGAACCATGTCCGAACAGCGTCCTTAACCTCCTCATCATTGGCGAATCGTCGACCTTTCAGTGTCTTCTTTAAAGGACCAAACACATGAAAATCACATGGTGAGAGGTCTGGACTATAAGGAGGGTGTGGCAGAACTTGCCACTGTATTTTGGTTTATTGCTTCCTGCACCAGTCTCGCAACATGTGGCCTAACATTGTCCTGGAGGAGGATCACCCAATCACTGAGCTTACCAGGACGCTTGTTTTTCACAGCTTGATGCAAGTTCTGCAGTGTCTTGGTGTATGCGATAGCATTAATACGGGTTTTGGGTTCCATAACTCCAAAAGCAGAGGACCGTTGGAATCAAAGAAACACATAAGCATAACCTTCCCGGCCGAACTTTGCGACTTGAATTTTTTGGGCTGTGGTGACGATGGATGCTTCTACTGCATTGTGGATACCTTCCCGGAGAGTTCCCAAAAATGGCACCAGGTCTCATCTACCACGATAATCTTCGTCAAAAACGCTTCGCCCTCACGACTGTAACGTTCCAGATGATACAAACAGCAGCCAAAACGCAGCCCTTTGTGCTCTTCCGAGGTAACTACTGTCAGCAGACCTTGCCATATCCTAAGCTTTTCACTACAGCTTATGCGGAACCAATACAGACGTGGTGATCCTTTGCAGGTGACCGTACGCTGATCCACCTGTCCTCACGAATTGACTTATACATGTCTGTCTTCAATTGATCGGTGATGACCACATTTGCTTGCCCCGGACATGGTTTATCAGCAGTTTCCACATGACCATCATGGAATATTTTGGCCTAACTCACCATAGCTGCTTTCAAGACACATGCTTCTCCATAAGCATTCAACACCCGAGCATGAATGTCAACTGGTGGAATGTCCTCATCTGTCAGAAACATTATCACCGTTTGTTGGTCAGTTTTGGACGGAAATTTAATAGAAGAGTCCATTGTAACACAAACGAAATAAGAGCATAACCCTAACATAACATCCCACAGCAGTGCTTATCAGAACAAGCAGGCAATACGTTAACAATAACCCGTTTGCCTTGTGTCTGCGCACTCACGTGCTCGCGCGCTACAGCCCAAATCACTTTTCTTTTGAACATGCCTTATAGAAAAGACAAAGAAAATCAGAGATCCACTCTCTCAAACAGCCCCAGGGTTCAATTAGCAGTGTCCCAGGGGACCTGAGCGCATTCCAGAGCAGGCCGAGAACAAAAGAAAAATGTGTCAGCACCGTTGATCTTTGGAGAAATCACCTCCTCCACATTCCAGTGTGCCCTAAACCTGGATATACACTGAAGACCAATTTATTAGAGACACTCTGCTAATAGCGTGTTGTGCCTCCTTTAGCGGCGAGAACTGCCTGAATACGTGCAGGCATGGATTCAACAAGGTGTCGAAACCATTGCGGAGGAATAGCAGCCCAGGCTGACATCACAGCATCCCGTAATTGGTGCAGATTGGACAGTAGTGTGGGAAGGCGTCGGATGGTTCTCTCCACTTCATCCCATAAATGCTCGATCGGATTGAGATCGGGTGACTGAACTGGCCACTGAAGCAGATGGAAGTCCGCGTCATGTTCCTCGAATCAGTCCAAGATCATTTGAGCACAGTGACAGAGAACATTGTCCTGCTGAAACTGTCCATCACCACCAGGGTACACAGTCATCATGAACGGGTGCACCTGATAGGCAACAATGTTCAGGTAGTGTGTCGCATTCACGGATATCAGAGGACCCAGTGTGTCCCAAGAGAAGACGACCCAGATCAGCACTCCTCCTCCACCTGCCTTTATGGTTGTCCGTTGACAGGATGGTTCCATGGTCTCATGCTGTCTGCGCTAGACGTGAAATAGAAACCGCGATTCGTCGGACCAGGCGACCTTCTTCCACTCATCCAATGTCCAGTGGCAGTGACAGCGACGGTACCCATACTGGCTGCCTGTTGTTAAACCCAGCTCGGTGCAAGGTGCGCCGCACTGTGTGCTCCAAAGTGGGTTGGGATGCTCCCTCATTGAACTGCGCTGCAATTTGTTGGGCTGTTCCCGTCCTGTTGCTGTGGATGATTCGTGCCAGTCGCCGTTGGCCTCGTTCATCTACGGCCCTGTTTCGTCCGGAGTTGTGTTTGTTGGAGGTTGTTTTTTGGCCTAACTGCCATTCGCGGAATACCCTTGATACTGTTGCACAGGAAAACCCGAGGAGGTTCACGGTTTGCAAAATGCTCAACTGCAACCGTCGAGCTCCAACGATTATGCCTCTTTCAAAGTCGGTCAAATCCTTGGATTTACCCATATTCAGTCCACTTCTGCTGCTGACTGCAACTTGTGATCCAATGCATCCCTTCTATACACCGCTTTGGCCTGTTCCATTGTTTGGGTGTCACTGGGAGGCCAATCTATTTTCTATAAGAGGTGTCTCTAATAAATTGGTTGTTCAGTGTATTCTACCCATAGAATTGTTTCATCATTATCGCCTATAGTGCCCAGCACGAAAGAAAAAGGAAACTGGCACATGTGTAAATGAATAAACTCTTTCAACCAATCAGAAACGAACTGGAAACGAGGTATTACTTATACATGGCATCAGTAGTAAGTAATGCCCTGATTCCTGTCCGTTTCTGATTGGTTGAACGAGTTTTATTCATTTACACATGCACCAATTTCCTTTTTCTTTCTTGCCGGGCACTATAGTCATAATCTAGGGATTATTATTGGAAGAAATGCGACTAAAAATGACTATTTATGACGATATAACAATGTATGACGTTTCTGTGCTCAGGCCTAATCGTTTGGTGGTGTTAACCAACGCCACCTAAAAAACAAGGCCTGCTCACTGACTGCTGACTACGTTATCAAACGAGGGCTGACAATCCAACCTTATTGTAATCGGTGTTTTTTCGTTTGTTGTAAACAATGGCAGTCAGCCCTCGTTTGACGACGCAGTAAGCAGGCTTTGTTTTTTAGGTGGCATTGACTTAACCCACTCTAGACAGGAGACTATTTATTAAGAGTGAGCACAAAGTCTTTCCTTGATAAAAAAAAAAAAAAAAGGAAAAAGAAAAAAATTAAAAACGATGTCAGATTTTTTTTATTATGATCTTCATCTCAAAAAGTTTTTCTTCACATCATTATTATACTTCAACATCTGCATCTGAGAAGATCTAGACAATATTCAACATTTGTATGTAGAGATGGCGCTGCAGGCGATCTGTAACGGGTATAGTTAAAACGAAGTATTTCAGCTTGCCATTCCATAGTACGTCATCAAGCTGATAGTGTGAGCTGTTGAGATTGCAAGTCCGCTCTACCAAACTGGTTTTTTGCAACAGTCCTTGTAACATTTTCATACTGGTTTTTATTTTTTCATAGTTTTCAGCGCCACCTATGGGTGAAAATGTTAACTAAATTTGAAATTTGGTGGGATAAAATTCCCTGATTTCCTAAGCATAAGGCTACAAACGATACATATCTAACGCATTCCGTCTTTTTTTTATTGATTTTCAAAATCCATCAGTCATTTTTGGGACACCCAGTACATCATCATATTTCGACCATTGTCAATCGCATTTCTACCAATGATAAACTTTAAATTTGGTCGACTTATGATGTAACAATGTAAGACTTTTCAGTTTCAGAGGCTTACTTTCTAGCATGACATCATCAATCCTCAGTTATCAGGCCTGACAGATATAGACGGCCGTGACATAACTCGCAAACTACTTGGTCGAATTCAACCAAATTCTGTTGCCTTATAGGAACTAAGATTCCCTCTAATCTCTAAAAATTTCAACTTCATAACCGTAATAATTCCGATTAAGGGACTCGATCTGAACCAAACTTGAATCGACCACTCAATTCTCCTTGATTTATTTACATTTTTTGCAACTAAGTGTCTCAGGCAGCAGTCACACAAGCTCTACAGGCATGATGTACAATATCACAATGCATTAGAAGTGTTTTATGGAATTTCTTACTGGTCATCTCTTTCCCACATTCTTGGTAATGTTCACATTTCAGTCCCTGTTCGTGCAACAGCTTGTTTTCCACAGAGATGGTTAAGTAAGGAAAATTTAATTATAACCATGTTGTATATACCGAATGGCCAGATTATTATGACCACCCCATCAGTACTTAGTTGAACCACCTTTTGCCTTTAATTTTGCGGGGATTCTTCTTGGAATTGACTCCATGAGATGTTGAAAGGTGATGCAAGAAATCTGATACCATACCTGATGAATAGCACTGTCCAGTAGTGTGAGATTTGATGGTTGTTAGTTGGTTTGGTATTAACGTCCTTTTCAACTGCTATGGTCATTTCAGGACAGCGTTATAGGGGCCACAAATTTTGCCTCACAAGGATTCTTTAACGTGCAGCCGGCAAAACGACTACACGGGACCAACGGCTTTACTTTCCTTCCGAAGGAAGTGCGTGATCTCAGGATTTTCCGCCTGAAAAAATCCACTGAGCCACCGAGGCCGATATTTGATGGTTGTGGAACAGCTGCCTGCCTGATGGCTTTCAGTCCCACAAATACTCAACTGGATTGAGATCTGGCGATTGTGGGGTGCCCCTAAGCAAGGTAGTTTTTCTCATATTCTTGAAACCATTCCTGCACAATACAAGCAAAGTGGCATGGCGCATTGTGCTGGTATGTTTTGAATACAATACCATTTCATATTCTTGAACCATCTCCATTGGGAAACTCCGTCAACATAATAGGATGAACTTAGGTATGTTCTGCTATTCAGACGTTCCACACGAATTTAAGGGCCGAAATCATGCCAGGAAAATATGCCCCAAACCACAACACTGCCCCCACCAGCTTGAAGTATTGTACTCATGCAGTTTCTGCCAAATTCTCACTCTGCCATCTGCATGATGCAATTGGAAACATGACTTCTTCCAGTGCTTGACTGTCCAATCATGAAAGTTTCGTATTGTCAGGCTAAAGATCCTAAGTTAAATGAATCTGAATGACTGAAGGGTGAAGAAAAAGAAGACTGTCCAATCCTTGTGTTCCTGTGCAAACTGGAGAAGTTAACTGCAGACAGCAAAGGTATTTGAATAGGCCTTCAGCTTCCATATCCCATACAATGCATGTACGACGAACAATACGTTCCGAGATCATTTGAGAGGATCCCTGATTAAGATCTGCAGTAATTTGATGACTGTTGCCCTTCTGTTGTCTTGTACCAGTCTTGCCACACTCTGTTGCCCAAACATTGACTAGTCGCTGAAGGCCACAACTTGCACGTTCAAACTCAGTTTTTCAGCTGACAGTCCAGTCTTTAAACAGTTTAACAGCACCTGCTCTTGAATATTTAACTAATACAGCTGTTTTGTTGATACTTGCTCCATGACTCCCGAGTGCCAAACAATCATCCCATGTTAAACGTTTACCAAGTCTTCAGAAACGAATTACTTTACGGTCATGGTAACAACCGGCTTTCCTATTTATACTGGTCTGGCCCTCTAGCAACTTCAGCATGAAATCGTAGCTAATTTGCCTACAAATATCAGGTGGTCATAATAATCTGGCCACTCAGTGTAGATTTAAACAAAACAAGAATTTTTTTTTAATTATTTTATTTCTTTCAAATACTTTTTTCTTTCATTTTCTTTTGAAAATGGTGCATTTACAATTAAACACATATGTACAAGAAGGAAAATATACATTTTTTTTTTTTTACTTTTTTATGATCTAGAAAATAAAAAACCCCAAAAACTAGCTAGATTTAAAAAATAAATTATTGACACACATTTTTGGACACATAAAAAATTAAAATTGGGAAGATGACAATGGCTTCCCCCCATGTATTTAAAAATTTCCTCAGAAACATGACAGATTAGCTTGTAAAAATGTCTTGGGGTATTTCTTTTTTCTTTTTTTTTTTTTTTAAAGTTTCGTTTAAACTTTTATTATAAAGGAAAACTGGGAGGAATGAAATCTATTTTTTATAATAACCCACCTATGAAAAATATACACAGAAAAAATGCTATTCAGGAGGGGATAGGTTAAAGGAGGGAACTTAGCATTTTTCTTTGCATTTTTCTACAACATTTTTATAATAATAATATATATATAATATATATAAATTATATTGAACTTTTATTACTGCTCTTGGCTTTTGCCAAGTTTAGTTTGTGGTTTTTTCATTTAAATTTATACTTTTAATGTACAGATACAGTCACTTTGTTTTAAAACTTTGTTCTCGTAATCATAAAGACAAGATTTTTAAAAACACTGGTGAACTTCTTTCTTCTTCCTCTCTTTGAACCTTAGTGAAAAATATTTACAGGTGAACGATGATGAAGGACAATGATTTTCGTTTTCTTGTCTAAGATTCAAGAACATTGTCATTATTTATGACAAAAATGTACACAGTTTATGAGGGGGGAAAAAATTAAAAATACTGTACAAGATGAAAAACGAACAATGAAAAGAAGTTAACGTTTCTATGTAGAATCTGATGCAACACCAAGAGTTCCTTTAAGGGAAAGTGGGAGGAATTGTCATTTCAAATATAACGTCAGTATTTTTTCTTTTGATGTAGGTTTCAAGTTTATGTGAAGTTTTCTTTTTTTCACAGTTATGGGGAAACTGTTCAACTTGGTTCCAAAACAGCTTCAAACTTAGAGATGAAAAAAAATTATATTACAAAGTAAATGGCACATATAATGGAATATATCTTCAAGTTGCTTCTTTAAAATAAAAATATGTAAATGAAGACGAAATAAAAGCTGCAGGTGATTTCTTTACAGAAAATGATGTTTTCATCAAAAGTCTTGTTACTGATTAAAAAAAATCGTAATATTTAACGTTCGATTTCAAATCAAACAGGATGAACAAATGGATTTTTTTATATACATAAAATCTTTTCGCCTGTTTCAATTCCTCTGGCAGTTAATTTTTTGTCCAAACTTAAAATGAAGAACACAAACTTTTTATATGTTTATACACTGACAAAGAATGCCACTAATCTTCTTTCACATCCAAACATTTTTGGAATGGAAACTTCTTCACGTAGGTTCTCAATGCTATCATTTCATCTGAACTGCAACAAGCATGGTATTTTTCACTGCGGATAATAACTCTGATTGTAATACGTCTGTGGCCTTGGAGGAGGTGGAGCATTGTAGCGATGTTGATTCTCTGTAAAATTCTAATAATGAAAGTAAACATTAATTAAATACAACTTGAATAATTAAGATAACTATTGTAAATGACATTTTTTTTTTTAATATTTATAATGCATTAAAATACTCTATTGGTCTAATATATGGCAAACCAAAATATTTGGTTTAATTTTTTTTTCCCCCCACAATAGCATGCAAAACAGCATTTAAGATACCTACAGCTTAATCAATCTGCTAAAAATTTATAACAATTTTATTATAAATATTTCAACTGAATAAATGTCGCTTTGTAAGAAGCTTTTTAGTTTCAGATACATGCTTCCCCAGGATAACATACGAGGGCATGTTGAAAAGTAATGCCTCCATGGCTGTAACTTTATTTTTTAACTGATTTTCAAAATTCTTTTTGTATCTGATACTTACATTTGTCCTCTATGTAATGCACTATTCACTTTTCGACATAGTCCCCAT
>JAHWFO010043799.1:2072607-2132319 GCA_023313115.1 Rhysida immarginata
ATGGGGACTATGTCGAAAAGTGAATAGTGCATTACATAGAGGACAAATGTAAGTATCAGATACAAAAAGAATTTTGAAAATCGGTTAAAAAATAAAAACGTTACAGCCATGGAGGCATTGCTTTTCAATATGCCCTCGTACATTTGTGTCCAAAAGTTAAGCATAATTGTAAAAAATAACATTTAAAGCTTCAGACCCAGAAACACTTCAAATGGGTAACCAATCTCAATTCACGATTGGATCATCTCAGAAATGCAAATTCAAACAAACTGAACAAAGTACAATAAATATAGTAGAGTAAACCATAGGGTCACATTATACACTCTTGCAATCCACATTAGGAGAATTTGTTATTACTGATTTTGCATTTAATATGGACAACAGATGCCAAACTGAGTTTGCCATGAAAAACAGAATAATCGGAAGACTCAAACTATAACAGTCAGGGAAATGAAAAACCCCAACTAAAGAAACATTGTCTTTAACAAGAGAGAAATACAGTAGTACCAGTTTAATATGATAGAGTTTTATATGATTTTCCACATTGTGTGCTTTTTCCCCTCGGTCCCTTAACTTTAGGTACATTTTCCATCAATCTACCCTGTTTAATACGATTGTTTTCCCACATGTTACACTCCTTTTCACCACTGTGCCTTCTTATTTTGAACTCACTTAAAACATGGTGACGGTCAGTGACGCAGGGCAGAGTGCATTGTTACTAATCAGTCTTGCAATCCACGCAAGGATAAATATTGTTACTCGTCAAAGATATCCAAAATTAAACCTAAAAGCTCCCTCATTTAAGCGATAATACTACATGAGCAAGTTGTTCCAGTAAAGTAACTTCAAAACCTGAAACAAAAGATTTTGTGCACTAGTGGGAAGTATAAAAGATTTTTGTGTTAAATGCATGTTTTATTAGTACAAATTTTTAATATTTTCAAAACACTTTTAATACTTTATTCTAAATATTTTCATGGTGATTGTTTAGAATTCTATTTTTAAAATTTTATTGCAAACTTTTATTATTTTAATAAAGGTGTTTTAATATTTTATTCTTAAGATTAAATTGGTAAATAAACAAAGATATTACGGTTTACATCTCAAAATTAGGAAACATATTTCGTTTACCTGGATAAGGGGTGGCCTCGTGGGCCTAATTAAAGGCTGCTGTTGAACATGTGATAGTGGAGGAGGCTGTGTTGCTGATGGAACCACAAGAGCAGGCACAATGGGGCAGGCACTCGGACTGGTTAATGGAGGCCTCAGTGCCATCGAGGGCCGAGGCTGGCCTTGGTTCAACGGTGGAGGTGGTGGCCCACTGTACTGAGTCACAATCTGAAAAAGAGAAAAAATTTTTTTTGCTTTTATCCTGAAACAATCAAATGTTTCATTTTTATATACCTTTCTTTTTCTTTTTTCTTTTTATATATATTTAACAAATAGTACAGTACGTGAATGATAATTTTTCAGCCTTTTAATTTTTATTCTCTGCCACAAGTACAAAAGCTCTGAACATAATTAATGATATAAATGTTTCCAAATCTTTAATGAGTTAAAATATTGCTGAGGGCTTCTTTTAAATTTTCTTATAGCAGAAATATTGAGCTGATAAGCCTATCAATTAAGAGAGAGATATTAGTGTTTTTTTCATTAGAAGAAATTTTTTTTTGCACGGAAACAAAAAATTGTACATCACTTCTGTTAAAATTTTTTCGTAACACACGAGTATGGGTGTATACAGAATCTAGCCTACAATAATATGAGAAATCCTGTTCATTTGCATTCAAAAGGTATCCGCAAAAATCTAAACGCGAACAGCAGGATTTAGCACTGCCTAGCAACAGAATCTAACATTGTTTTAGTCCTTATAGTATCAAGTTATGAAATGTTGAAAATCAAGTTATAGTATCACTGATATTCTTTCATTTTTTTTTTTTTTTTTTTTTTTTGTAAAGATGTTAATGGGCAGGCCATCTCTATCATTGTAGGATATGAGATAACAACCGCATGCTGTTTAGAGCAATGTTTCTTAAAGTGGGATCACAGAAAATTTGGTGGGAGACTTATTTTTTAATTATTTTATAAATTTATTAAGTGTAAATATTCGTATTCCTAAGAAAAAAAAACAACATTAAAACGTTGAATATATAAAACCTTAAAACATGGTTTATAATTTTTAAGTGTGAAAGGGAGTCACGAGCCAAAAAGTTTAAGAAACACTGGTTTAGAGGTATACATCCAAACAACGAATGGTTGTTCTTTATACTTCCATACATCGACAATATATGGTTTATTTTTAAAGGTTTTTTAAATTAATATCTCAACAGAGACTCACTCGTTTACCAATTAGAACCCCAAATTTGGATACTTTGAAACTGGGTACGTAACAGTAGAAAACTTGAATAGAAGACAACAAATTCTTCATAAATGAATGTTTTAAAATCTAACTTTTTCATAAACATAAAATACTGGCCATGGAATTCACTACACCCAGAACGAGTCCTCCATTTGCAATGAAAGTAAAAGCATATGCAGTGACAAAGGTGCAGTTCAAACGATTAAAGTGACATTGCCAAAATGTCACTGCAACACGTGATAACAGACTTTTAACCATGCTTAGAAGAGACATAGAACAGGCTGGAAGGTCAGGGAATCTGTGAAAGGTTGGTTTATTAGAACTTTTGGCGTCGACTACTAAGGTCATTTTGCCCCTTTTACACAAGTTATATCTGTACGCAGCCCGGGACAAACACAAACATCCATGCCCATGGCGGGATTCAAACCCACGACTAGGTGGACTCGAGAACTAGAAAGCCTATGCCCTAGCCCTCTCGGCCGCCTGTATTGAACCTCATGCTTTGCAGATGCTAAATAGTGTGCCTTTCTTGCATGAAACACTAATCATTACTCATTTGACTTTCATCTATTTGCCTGTGATGGTTTAATAAAATTTTCAATACAGAAAGAGGTTGTAGTGATTTCCATGCCAGTGGTGTAGATACATATTAAAAAAAAAAAAAAAATTCTTTTACCTGGGGAGATGCATATTGTGATGGTGTTAATGCCTGTTGAGTTCCTTGTGGATGAGCTGGAAAATTAGCTGTATGTGTGTTATACTGTTGGTAACTATATTGTTGTGGAGGTGGAGGAGGCAGTGGGGTTTGAACAGCAGGTACAGCCGACGATGGAGGCATTTGCCTTGACTGTGTCTGAAAGCCAGTGATTCCAATGATCGTGGGAATGTTGCGTACAACTGATGGGGTACCTAATGATAAAATAAAATTTAAAAAAAAGTTTTAGTCGATTCCTGTAACTGTAACTGCTTATAAAGAATTTGTAAAAATCACAATGCATTAATTATAATAATAACCAAAATCAATATTATGTTATTAATGAAAAGTTCCATCATTAGTAATTTTTTATGCACAGCTCAATATGCTGTATATTTATGTTTTAGATGTAATGTAGATGTTTATAGAGGTTAAGACAGAAGTTGACACTATCTCACAAAATTGATTTAAGCAGCATGTAAACATATTTTGAAATCTGTATTTACATTTTAGATGGTTAAAAAAAAAGGGGGGGGGAGCAGAATTTAATATCTCAAAGAGGATGCTCAAGTAATCTTATTACATATATTTTATCTGTTTATTTATCTTTACATATTATATTGTCAATCCTTTGTAAATAATAACATTCAATTTAGACTATTAAAAAATTTCATATTATGAACCCTTCATAGAATATTGTCATCATTAAGTACATAAGAAATAATGTGCATTAAAAATAGACAAACAGGATATAACTGCATGAATAAGCCATTATATTATGACCACCTCCATCTTAGAAAATGAGCTTGCCCCGAGACAAGTATACAATAAAAGCGCAGTTCGTGCTGCCACATAAAACTGAGTTTCCAAATGTAGAGCGTTCGCCTGCTGAATGGGAAAAGCAGCAGATTTATCACATTAATAAAAGGATAATCATGATGGCTCGGCACCTCAAAACGTCAATTTTAGAAATAGTGCATTTGGTGGGCTGTTCACGTGCAGTCGTTACGAGCACTCATCAAAAGTGACATATGGATGGAAAAACAATGAATCGCCATGCTGCTGTTTGCCATCCACTGCACATTCATTCCAGAGGGGAGCGAATATTAGTATGCACTGTTTGCCATGAACGAAAGGCTACAATGGCCCAAATCACCAGCAGCTACAACAGTGGTAACCAAGACAATGCTTCTCACCACAAAGTTCAGCACTGTCTTCTGTGTTTGGACCTGCGTAGCAGTCATCCTAGTTGAGTCTCTCCACTCATAGTATACCACTGCCAACTGTCCTTGTATGGGTCAGGGAGCCACACCAACTGGACAATAGAGGACTGGAAGAAAGTCGCCTGATCCGACAAGTCACAATTTCTGTTCCATTATGTGGACGGCCGAGTGCAGATATGCCAATTTACAAAGGAACATGGCACCCAAATGCACAGTTGGATGGATAAGCCGGTGGTGGCAATGTTTTCTTGGGCCACGTTAGTACCCACTATCCCTATGCAACAATCTGACGGATATTTGCAACAATCATCCCTATGAACATCACTGCAGACCAGGTCCACCCCTTCATGACCACTATGTTCCTAGACTGTTATAGCCTGTACCAACAGAATAATGCACCATGCCATAAGGCCTGAATAATCATGGAATGATATGAGGAATATTCTACTGACTTTGAAGTCATGTGTCCTTCTGAATTCTCCTTACATTTGCACGATCATCTCGCAACATACGGGAACCGGAGGCCCAGCTGTAGAGTGCATGGTACAAGATACACCAGACTACCTACCATACCTTGCCAAGTCAATGCCTACACATGTCCACCATTTTGCAGGCAAAAGTTGGTCCTATATTATCAAACTAAACAGGTGGTCATAATATAATGGCTCATCTGTGTATGTATTTCAAAATTCTAGTGTTCTTGAGCCAAACCATAATGATCTCAGTTATAATGTACCCTTAGTATTAGTGGACCAAAGCGGATGGTCCTAAAAAAAAAAAAAAAAAGTCCACAGGGTCAATATTTAGAATCTTGGTTAAAGTGTATTCAGTTGTAAGAGACATTTCGGATATAGTGAAAATTATGTACCTAAGGCTGCACTGTTGAACCTTGGTTATAGTGGGCTTTTTTATTTTTTTAAAAAAACACCAATTTGTTTCAAAATAACCTTTATTTTCTTAAGCTTAACCATGTTGTAGCTAGCACAGATAAAAACACTTTTTGTAACGTCGTCTCATTTGCTCGTGAGGTCACGTGATTCCTCTTCCCTTCTCGATTCTCTGTAGAAGGGGAGAGCAGAAATAAAGAGAAGGGAGATTTATAATTCGTTGGTGACCGTTGTTCAGGCAACTTGATCACCTCCAACTTCACGAGATTGTGGACAACAATTTTTAAAACACAAAATTTGTTTTCTTCTCAGTTAACATTTCCTCAGTACTCCAGCTAAATGGATCAAGGAATGATTCGCAGCCTGAAAAGCCACTTCAGAAAGCTCTACTGGAGCTCCATTGCACCTATATCAACAGTGACAACACCGTAAGTGTATTGCAAGCACTTCAAATGATCCAAGACCACATGGGACAGAGTTTATGCAGGTACTATTCGTAACTATTTTAAACATGCTCAGCTCACAACAAAGGTGTGTTTAGATGATGAAGCTGCCATCCTTGATGATGAATATGATCTTCCACTTAGCGAAAAAATTCTATCGAACATTTCAATGATGTTCCTGGTTTAGACTTATGTTGATGTGGACAATGAACTAACAACACTGTCATAATCAACTTTCACAAGACGGAATGTTGACACTGATTGTGAAGAAGAAGAAGAAAAAGATCTTCCAGAACCAATTCCTACTACAATTAATTCAAGCTAGCACAATTCAATGTGAAATACAAAAAAAATCACTTTACTAGAAGAAAACAACAAAATTACATTTTTTCCATGTTCAATATTAATAGAGTATACGGTACTTGTCATTTCTAGTTCACTCTACAGTAGGACGTTGTAATTTGTTCTCATTATGCTTGTTCTTTCCTAAACCATGTCAGATCACTCAATAAGTTAAACTGCAAAGTTTTCTATTAATTTGTCATCTTATTTTTCCTGTTTAACAGTCATTTATATAATAAAATAGGACACAGATTTATTGAATTTCTGATATAATATACCTGTTATAACAGACAATTTCTCTGCCATTTGTGTCCACTATAAACAAGATCTTCTGTACATTATCCCTCTATATTCCCCCTCCCCTTCCCCAGCAAGTCTTGCATTGTTAAGACAGCTGCAATCTAATGCAAATTTTTATCCTAATTATGTCAACTACCAAGATACTTATACTTCAACTATAAGAATAATTTTCCTACTATACATGGTGATTCAAAGTCCGTACCCGATTTCAAAATGCTGTATTTATTGTTCAAATAAACATACAGGGGTGTGGTAAAATACAAACATTCATCATATCATCGACTTTCGAAATGGTGATTTACAGGTAAGCAATATGGCTCCCTCCGGCTGCAAAGGAAACTCTGCCGAACACGTTCAATGTTTTCATCAGCCTCTCTGCTTAGGCAAACAACCCGTTTCTTGGAATGTTTGATGCCAATGTCTAATGCTATCAACTGTAGGGGGCCTTCATTCCAAATCTTATACGAAATTCTCGCTGGACCATTATCGCCGATTCGCACTTGACCTCTTTATCAGCAACCTCAACAAGCTCGACGATCCCCTCTTTCCAATGGTAGGCGGGTCGTTCAGCTGCCATCAACGGTTGCTTAGTTATGGCACTTTTGAATCACCCTGTACATTTCTGCAAACATTAGATTAATAGAATTAAGAAAAGTGAAGAGGCTTTCATAAAATTAATTCTCTTTGCACAGTACCTTTCCTGACCACGGGTGGTTGTGAATTTGGTGGATGTGAGGGATAGCACCCTATTGGACGACCATTTTGAGTTCGAGCAAATCCATCTTCTGATACTTCTAAATAGGGAAAGGGGGAAAAATACACAAAACAGACACTCTAATAAACTATATATTAATAATCTAATAATTTGTAGATAATACAACATACATATAGTGATATAATTTTTAATAACATATTAAAGAAAATTTTAAAGTTTATAATATTTTTTTAATTATCAAATTTCACTATAGGGGCATGCACCAACAAAATTTCACAAACTTTAAGATTAAATTAAGGGATTTACAAGCAAACAGTATTTTAAAATAAAATTTCACAAGCCAAAAGTAAATATACAGCCAATTGCAGTTATCATTCTCACTGCAAGATGGGTTCCATGTAATTTACTAATAAAAAAACAATACAAAACAGCAGCCAAATTTTCAGCATAAAGTTTTTGAGAAGAGGAAAACAGTCACAAAAGCTACCATCCACTTAATTTTTGATCTCTTTCCCCACTGATAACACATACCCGATTTGAGTGGAGGAAGGTAGCCGTTGTTTCCCTTGAACATAAGTGGGGGAGGGGGTGGGGGTGTCCGAATACAACCATTTGATTCTGGCCCTATGTAGATATTTGTGCAAAAAAAGTAAGAAAAAAAATGAAAAAAAGTAAAGGATATGCTTGAGCTATTTCTTTTCAAATTGTGTCAATGAAATATTTCTTAAATGAACGGAAAAAAAAAAAAAAAGATAACATTTTTCTTTTATACGTGCAATGTTTAAACATGAAATATAAGCCTATACTGGGGAGAGCCAATACAAAATAAATGTAGTTTTTATATTGGCATTATTTTTTAAACACCTGAACCAAAAAAACGTTGACATTGATACGTTAAGTTAGATTTAAAAGACGTCAAAACCCTTACCAGTATACTTTTTTTTTGATAAAGCCTTAAGTTTATTCCCTTTGTGATTGTTTGGTAAATAACTATCAATTACCGGTATTTAATTCTAGGACGCTTCAAAATATGAGGAGATATCAGGAAGTAACAACATTTATGGTTTTCAAAGAAAATTACAAAACATACAGGTAAACAAACTAAGTGCAGCTGAAACTATGTCTTTATCCTCTTTTCCACATAGGCACATGACGATTTTGGTATTTGTCCCAACGCTGCATCAGTTTCAGAACAGAACTCCGTCGGCTGTGAATATAGCCAATGGCGCACAGTAGATTTGACAACATGTAGTGGCATTGACCCACAGTAGATTAGGATGCCTTGCATATCTCAAAAAACTGTAAGCATAATCTTCCAAGCTGAAGGAGAAACTTTGAATTTTTTGCAAACCGGAGAATGCAGATGTTTCCACACTGTACTTGAGGTTTTAGGCTCAGGTATGAAATGCAAGACCCAGGACTCGTCTCCTGTGACTATGCCATTCAGAAATGCATTTTCCTTCTGGTCGTACTGCTGCAGATGTTGGAGACTGCATGCCTTTCTGTTGTCGGACTTTTTGGAATCCAATGCAAACAGACTTTGTGATATCCAGGCTTCTCATGCACCATATACCATTCAGATCCATAGGATATGTGAAACGTTTCACTCACTACTTTCAAGGAAATGCAAAGGTTTTCTCAGATTATGTTGTTAATGTCCTTGATAATGGCTGGTGTTGCCGCTAAAGCAGGTCACCCAGAATGTTGTTTATCGGCAAGGCTAACTGTTCCTTCCCGAAACATTTTACACCTTTTGCACACAATGGAATAGTCCAGACTTGTATGCAGTAGGACTTGTAAACTTCTATCAATTCCCCAAGAATTTTTGTAGGTTTCTTACCTTTTGCGAAAAGAAACTTATAACAGCTCACTGTTCTTCCACTGCAGATGATGCGATAGCGGCGGCCTTTTTAAAAAGTACTGGTAGCACGTAATGCGCATGCACAGAAACAATTCTTGTTAAGCAATGTCTGTGCATGTAGTAGCCTTCTTTTTGGCTATGTTAACTTTTACGCAGTGACTATATTTCCTCTGTTAAAAAGTAAATGGTTACTTTCTGATAGCCCCTGGCATTCAGTAATGTGACATTATATTGGATATCAAATCGTGAATGGAATATCATTACTAAATTATGAACTGGTATCATTTTTAAACTTCCATTAATATATATGACTAACTTGGATTAAGCCTATTATAATATTAACATGTATTTTTTTGTATGCACTATAAAACTCTCCTATTGAGGACTAAAAATCTGGGAAAAATTAAAAATTCAAGGAGCCTCTAGTCCTGTGTGTTCCAACTTAGTGATAAAATAAAATTACAAGTTGGGACCTTAAAACTTACTTTGATTGAAATACAGTGTAATGATTTTAAAATTTCAATCCTTTAAACAGACTGTATTTATTCCACTATAATGCAAAATATTTCGATCTAAAAAAGCATCTAAGTTTGTGGGATCGCATTATACAAGAGGTTAATATTTTCTCTATACTCCAAAAATGATTGGGGGAGGGGAAGGCTTCAGATGAATTTCAAACAAAATCAGTGTATAATATTGAACATACTAGTATATTAGAGTATACCATCATACAGTATAAATTGTACATTAATTCGCTTTTTTCTTCTTCTCAATTTCCTATTAACTTTTCCATCGCCAAAAGCTGACTCCGACTCCGAGGAGGAGGGCTTCATATAATCTTCGATCTGACGAATTTCAAACGAAACTTGTGTATAATATTTAATATAATTGTACATTACAATACATTATACAGTACATTAATTCACTCCTCCCCCCCCCTCCAAAAGCTCCAAAAGCTAATGCAAAAGTGAATTCTCAAAAACAATAATAGCGATAACCATTCGTCAGTGCAAAACATTTCATTTGCTATAATTTCCATCTTGCCACCTTTTATTGATAATAATTGAGCAATAAAGACATCACATTACATAATTTCATAACATTAAATATGAAAAGTTAAAAAAAAAAAAAAAAAAAAAGAAGAAGACCATTAAAGTATTCATCTCCTAAAATTGTCCAAGAATGTTTTAAAATGTTCAAATGAATATTTATTACAGTACCTTAATGTTTTATAATATGTACTGTAAAAATTTCAAAAAATGAAAATACATGTAATATATATAACCTATATCATTCTTTTCTTCTTCAAAATTAAATAACTTTTCTTATTTTTTAATAAACCACAGTCTGAACTGTATTAAGGAACTTTTTGAAGAATCAGACGATAATGGTTTTGAAAGATTTTAATTGTAAAGCATATCAAGTTTTTAATGTTTTTTAAAAAATGTGAAAAATAAAATGTACGCTGTATATTCTTGCATATTTTATTTCTCTAAGCTAGCAACGAGTTAAAAAATGCATTACACTAGAGGATAAAATTTTACTGGTTTTCTTGACTCTGAATGAGGGATTGCATTATACAAAAACGCATTATAGTAGAGTAAATACAGTAGTGTAGTCACATGCACTAAAAAAATGAATTTTTTTTGTTTGTTTGTTTAAATTCATCTATATACATAATCATAAAATTTTTTAATTAATTAAAAAAAAATAAATTATAAAGTGTTTAATCAAATGCGAATGTTTAACTTAAGGTTTGTCCAACAGAACCAATACGTAAAAAACAAGTTACCCCGTAAACTTTGTCGTATTAATTTAAAAAGTAAGGAAAACCCCACAAGGAATGACATTTTTAAAGATTTTATATATTAATAGATGCAAAAGAAAAAAAAAAATTGAAAATCTAAAAATAATTTTAGTATTTTTTTCAATCAAACATTAATTGGAATTCACAACAATATTTCTTGTATTCTGTGATAAGCACAGAAATAAAATTGAGGATGAATAGTGGGAGGGTGAAATATGAAAAATTTGATAAATGCATACAAGTTGTACTCGGAACACTCCAGTGATTCTTATCTGCCCATCTCCACCACAAACTTGTGTTTAATGCTAACTTTGATTTGTCTTCCTGAAGAAGATTTTTAAAATCATTTTTAATTTATGCTGCAAAAAGTAATTTTTTTTTTTTAACTACACTAAAGAAAAAAAAAAATTAAAAAAAATTAATAGATCCATTCATTAATCAACTTAAAAGTGGAAATTAAATTAAAAATATGCAGTAGCAAAAGAAAATGTGAGAAGGAAAAAAAATGTTTGGCACAAAAAAATTTTGACTCCTGCTCATAAGGGAAGGATCCAAATAATTATGCAAAAAGCACAAAGTATCCTTTCTTTTTTTTTTTTTTGCCTCTCGTACATTAATTAAATTGTTATGTAGCAAATAAAATTTATAATTGTTATAGGGAGAAAAAAAAAAAAACCCTTTTAAAAAATTTTTCACAAAAATGCCATCCAAAAAAAATTGGAGTCATGTTAGAATCAAGGTCATGTTATATTCGGGTAAACATGGTTAATACAAGCAAGAATTGCTCTATAGGAGTCTACATGACGATAACATTTTAGTAACAACAGGAATTCTTGGAAGAAACTAGCCTGAAGTGACTAAATTTCAAAAATCCAGTAACCAAATAAACAAAGAAAGTAATCAATCTCACCAGATAGTTTCTCCTTCTCAGAATCAGAATCCTCATCAGTAATTAAGCCAAATTCTCTCTTAAGTCTTTGCGTCAAGTTTTCCCGCTGTTGTTCCAAAGTAGTTGGAGCACTATTCCATCTTACATCTTCTTTTAAATTAGTTTTGCCATCCCTTTTTTGATCTGCATGAAGGCAAACAAAAATGTTAATTAAATGAAGTAAATCAGTAACAAATGGACAAGTTGAATCTTTTTATATACTCATCGTCAAAAAAAACCCAAAAAAGTTGCACCCACAAGGAATTGTCAGATTGAAAAGAGATTTGAAAAGAAGTTAGTACTCACCACCAATAACAAATGATGAAACAATGAGCTTGGATATGACAAAATTTATTGGTCAAAATACCAAAATCATTACAACTCTCTAATGCATTCTGCCACACATTGTGGCATGGACTCTTACAAGTTCTTAATGTAGTCTTGACTCAGCTCATCCCATGCACAATGAACTTTGGTTTGCAGAAATTGTGCCAGTGGTGGACTCTTAACAGAATGTTCCTTACCATCTCATAGTTTTCTATGGGTGCAACTTTTTTTTAATTTTTTTATGACGAGTGTATATCAACGGTTAATTGAACAATCACTCAGAATGGATAAGCAACCCGAAGAAATTATTTCAATTTTCTACCAAAATATTGAATAGCTCAGTTATGACATGCATGAATGCATGAATATACAATGATATTCATTGTGTGCTGAATTACAATAGTCATTAAGACATTACAATTTTCTGGAAAAAGGTGCAAAAGAAACCACTTGCCTGACAGTTCAGTTATAGCAAGTAACACTAGCAATATAGATTAACAGAAACCCAAAGTCCCCCTCCACACTAGTGAAGTGACAGACTAGGGACCAGAAGACCAAGATAAAGATATGGAACTACTTCCACTGGCAGAGGCAGTGCCCTTAATAAGAAGATTTCGGGCACTGGTTCATCAGCTCCCAGATAAAGGAGAAACAAATGTAGCTCAGAAATCACTAGATATGAGCAAAAAACAATTTTTACTAGGAAGACAAGAAAGTTCAAACAACGTAACTTTTATAAAGAAATAAACATATCTGTTTCAAATTATATTGTTGATATATAGTTTTTTTTTAATTGAACCTGCATATAAAGACCATCTGAGCTTAACCATTTTTGCTTGATCCTGCGAGTGGTCATTATAGGCAGGTTTTACTGTATTTTAATTTACATAAAAGTAAAAAAATTTCTTTTTAATTTTAAGTTGCAAAATTATTCCAGAACAACATAACTTACTGCTTTCATCATTCTTAATTGATGGCTCCACTGGGCTAGACGATTCAAACAAGGGAAGCGTGGATAAACGAGGTGGAGGATTTAGTTCCCTTGGAACCTCCTTAGGACTTGTAACTGATGTAATTGTACTCGTAGTAGTTGAAGCACAGGTACTTGTCGACTTCCCCGAAAGACATTCTAATTTTCGCTTTCGATATTCCAGAAGAGATACCTATTGACATCCAATAAAGACAACCTTAATAAAGCTGAATAAATTATTTAAATAAATAGATCAAATGTATGGCATGTCAAAAAGCATGAATTTATATTTTATAACTTTTAACAATCAAATATCCTTTTAAAAGGGCAATTTTCAACTTTTCATAAGAAACAATTACGAAAACTTTAAGGCCTTGAAGTGTTAAAAAGAGAGAGAGAGAAGAAAAAGAAGACTATTCGTGATAGTTTTGATGTGGATTAACTCTTTAAAAAAAAAAAAAGTTAATCTTTGTAAATCTTTAATAACAAAATCTTTATAAATAAGACAAAAAGTTAAAGAAGAATAAAGTTTTTAATTGGCCTGTTAGAGTTTTGGGTGTTACCGTATTTATTCTACTATAATGCGCATCTTGTATAATGAGATTCCATTTTTAGAGCCCAAAAAAACAGTAAAAATTTTATCCTCTTGTATAATGTGGTCCCCATTTTTGACTTGCCACGAGAAATAAAATAGGCAAGAATATACAGAAAAAGAAAGAAGAAAGGGGGAAAAAAACCTCTTTATTTTACTATTTCTATTACTATTCACTGCTTTTCAGATCATAAAAAGTGGAAAACATCACGAGTTCATTACAGAAAAGTGAAAAATGTTTATAAAGTTCCATTGCAGGGAAGAGGGAGAATGGCTTATTGATAGTCTCTGACAACACTTCCTAGAAAGAAAGCCTATGCCCTGAAAATTTATACATTGTTACATGGCCATAGGTAGTCATAATTTAGGGCTTATTATTGGTAGAAATACGATTAACAATACCTTTTTATGATGTAACAATGTATGAATTTTCAGGGCACAGGCTTTCCTTCTGTTTAGATGTTCGTTAATTTATTCAAAATGGCGGCATGCGAAGTGAGCCGTGTTTCTAACTTCTAAATTAGTTTTGTTATTTTATTTAGTGATATTTATAAATATCCAACATTTTTTATAGGTGATTACTGTTAACAATAATAAATATATATTAATTTAATAAAATTTAAGTGGGAAAATTATAAGATTGACGCAGTTTTGAAGTTATTTTCTTAGCCTTTGGCGACGGAAAATTAAAATAATAAGTCAATTACCTTGCTGTATAATGAACCGTACATTGTATATGAACTTCATCAGCCTGAAGTTCATTTGTTGCGCGGGCCCCCCCCTGCAGCGCTAATATTATACTCTTGTATAATACGGTCCCACAAATTTAGGTGCTTTTTTAGGCTAAAATTTTTCGCATTATAGTAGAATAAATACGGTATGTCATGTGCTGCAGCGACAAGAAAATGTTTCACTTGAGATATCCAATCATAGGAACTGTTACTCAATACCAAATTGCAAATCGAGCTTAATTGGCATTAGCATTGGCAGAGATTCGGAGCTCAATTTGCAGTAGTATTTAAGCACCATCACTAACAAAGACAAACTATTATATTTTCAAAAATTTTACTTTAACGCATTCCACAACAGATCACACTTCGTCGTTCTGTTTGATCTGTGCAAATTAATCGAAACAATCATATACGTACAATAGTATCGGATATGGCGACCTCTATTTTTAAGCAGAATTTAAACACAGTTTGGAATGGAATCTACTAGGTTCGAACAGTCACTAGATTTTAAGATCCGTGTACCACATTTGAATCAGTGACTGAATGAGCTTCTCTCCAGTCGTACCGTCCACAGCATGGGAGTCTGCTTTTGCAAATAGCCCTTAAATTCTCAATGTGATTTACCTCCAGAGAATTCCCTGGCTAATCAAGTACCTGTATTTACTGCTCTGTCATGAATTTACTCACCACTTTCAATGTATGAAGGGGGCTGGTTCTTGCTACAACATCCCAATATCATCAGGATACATCTTTTCCAGGTCTGAAACAACTTACTTTCGTAGAACCTCAATATACTGTGGTGAGTACATCATTCTTTCTGTTGGCTGCATGAACATAACTGAAGCATCTCCAAAACATCTTTGCACATGGGCATAGGACAATTCAATGGACTGCAGGATCTCATCAGCAGATAGCTGGCCTGATGCAGTGTCCATTATGCACATGAGTGCTGAGGGCACTTCAAAAAGACTCCATGCTGTATGACACTCCACAGTTATAGAAAGATCATCTCCTTCAAGCGCACACAGAAAATAGGTGCAAGATTCATTGCTGAACATCTGTAACACGATTTGTTAGGTTGCTCTAATGCAACATTATGCAGGAATGCATAACAATGGTTTGGTATTGGTGCGATGTTTGCAAAAGCTGATTGTCTGCAATTCTTACTCAACCAAGTGTCAATATTGGAGCATCCAATATTTCCTCTACACTCTGCAAAATATCGCCAGATGTAAAGTGTGATTCTGCTTTGGCTTACCATTGCTTGCACTGATCTGTGCATTGTAACATCCAACAAAAATTTGGCAAGGGCCATACCGTGCAACAAAATATTTGCATTTAACATTTATTAACAAACCTAATATAACTTGTTGTAACCACAAACGATTTTTAATCCCAATAAATTCTTCAACTTGTTTCTATTTTCACATCTTATATGTACTGAATACACACAGTGGAATTTGTTTAATTTTTAGGGACTGTCTAATAATGCCAACGGTAACTAACCACAACTAAGTCACATGGCACGGGCATTTTTGGTCACTTTCGATCGAAGGGATTTATAGGATAGCGTGGTTATATTTAATCAATATGGTGGTTTAATCACAAAAGACAAGGCAGAATTGAAGAAAATTAAATTTAATACTTTAAGAGAAAAAAAAAAAAATTTCCATGGTTGACTAGTATCACAAGAACTGATGCTAAAATAAAGGAACTAAGAGTGATACAGTAAAACTAGTTTATTAACCCATCTCGTTTCAGCATTATGCCATCATCAGAGGCAATAGTCTACAAAGGCAAACTGGCAATACTTTGAAATATATAGTCAACAAAAACATATTGTCTACCAATCATGTGAGAAAGGTGGATGAGCCCGGAAATCGTGGCCCTATTCAAGGACTGTAGTGACATCATCCAGTTCGATGGTCAAATTTGCTTAGGAAATTAATGTTATCATTTCTTTCAAAATAGATCTGGTTGTTCAATACTTTCTCACGGTTCACTTGGAGATGCTTCTTGATTTCAATCTCTTCATGGATCAGAATCTCTAGATCCCATGTAATGGGCCCCACAATCTGAGCACGCGAGTTTGTAGACATCGGAGCATTTGTACAGTTCCGTGTCAGTATTTGATCGGTTTGGGTTAAGGAGTCCTCTGGCTATTGTGGATGGTCCGAAAGGAAATCCCGATGCTCAACTCACAGAACAAGTTGGTAATTCACTGATGGGGAGCCCATGGCTACCCTGTCTGGAATGAGTAGAAATCACTGGCAAAGGCAAATAATTCTGCGAACATAGAAGCTCCAGTAGACTATGATTGTCAGTGCATAGTTTAGGATCAGTTTTCATCTTCAATGTCTTCTTGTTGGTAATAAGATTGATCATCTTTTTAAAGGGCACTTTTGTGTATAAGTTAACAGTGTCTAATGACATTAGCTTCGTGTGCTTGTCCACCTTGAATCCGTGCAGTTGTTCAAGCAGAGAGCTGCTGTTCATGACGGTAAATTTGTTACCAATGGGATAGTTTTCTTTTAACCACTTTGCCGCTTGTTTCATTATATAGTATCCGAATGAACCTTCGCAGTTGACCACTGGGTGAACAATATATAATTGTTGACTATATATTTCAATGTCTTGCCAGTTTCCCTTTGTAGACCATTGCCTCTGATGATGGTGTAATGCCTGAACGCATCAGGCTAATAAATTAGATTTACTTGATTCCTTTATTTCAGCATCAAAATATAAGGTTTCACAAACTGCAACAGATACTTACATGTATTTTTTTCTTTTCAATATAAGTCAATAAGCAGTTAAGATGAAAAAATTATTAATCATAAATAGTAATGTTTGCTCTTCTTTAATAACAAAAATACCATTTATTCAAATTAATTCACTACGTTTAGTACATGGCTGACAAAAATTCATAAATTCATATCAATTTTATAGCATCTACCTAAATATACAAGTGTTGGTGTAAATATTCTACATTTAAAATCTAAAAATTCTTACCTTTCGTTTTGTTGTTGTATTTGGTGCGCAAGAATTGGCAGGTGGAGATAATGAAGTACCACCGTTAACAGAATATGTACTCGTGATCTGAGAGTTGCTCACATCACTATCGGATGACGCTTCTGATACAGATGACAAAGCTGCTACGATTTTCAAATCGGATGACTGACTTGGCGATAACGACGATGACGTGACGGGCGATGAAGTGACTGACTGGTGACAGTAAGAAGCAGCCTCGCTAGTTGACCGACAAGGCGTTTTACTTTCTGGTAACTGTGAAGTAATGCTCGCAGCCGTCGATGAAGATGAGGTTAATATTAGCGATGAAGATGTAGATGAATCAGGTTTATTTTCACTTTGTAACACAGAACACGGCCCTTTCAAGGCTCTATTCGGGACATCATCTTCTATCCTGGAGTTTGTACTTACTAAATGCAGATCATTGATCACAGAAGGGGGTTTTGTTGGGGAATTGTTTTGTTTATCTTTAGTGCATTTTTCACTCGTATGTACATCCTTTTGATTCTGGCGAGAATTTTTGCTGCTAGCGCATAAATCTTTGGAATCTTCCAAGACAATTTTGTCCACAGTGCTAGAAACTTTAGCATTCTCCCTCTCACCGGTACTTGAATCAACAAGAGCCAAGGAAATAACGTTATTCCGGTCGGTAGATGAAATAACGTCAGTTTTAGTTTCATCATTGCTGCAATTTTTAGCACTAATGTTTGTGTTTTCGTTCTTAGAGATTGAAGATGGAGTCTCAGAGTCACTGCACTCACTGCTTAATAAGGAGTCACTAACAGCATTCGGACAAGTATCTGCATTTTTGGAACTGCAAACTTTAACTTTTTCTTCCAATGTTTCAACTTTACTGTCACATTCACTAGATTTACACTCACTTTCACCACAACTGGAACTTATGGTCCTTGTGTCTTCAATCTTTGCTTGCACAGCAGCAGAAGACAATTTGATCAGTGATTGAGCCAAATGTTCTTGACTCTCCATTGCAAGATTTGTGTTAAACACAACTTCAGTTGTACTCCTCCTTTCTACACTTTCGCTTGAAGATTTAACTGAATCTTCACTTATGGTTTTTTGAATCGATGTAACTTCCGAATCTTTCTTGCAATATTCCTGAAAAATAAATTATTAATTTTAAGATATTAGCTATATTTTTTTAAAATTATTTGAACCTTTCTATTAGTTTCAAAATATTGGCAAAAAAAAACAAAAAAAAACAATCAAAACTAACTATTTTTAAATAATAACCACATGCTATGCATAGAGAAAAACAATGGCAAAATTTGCATTACACTTGTTTCTTAAATTCAACATCATACCACATGATGATTGCTATATTTATATCAACGCATGAAGATAATCTTTATAGAACAAAATTTGCCGACATAATATAAGATCGAAACTAAATTATAAAATTACTACTTAGTAATCGTAGAACCTCCGTATAATGAACGTCGATGCAGCGTAATTATCCCTATAACAAAATTTATGTTTTGGTCCAAAAAAATCCTTATATTTTAGCTGTTTATTACGAAATTTGGTTTCTGCATTTAGCATACCCGACAACAACAAACGAAATTATCACAAACGACCAACAAGCGAAGTTAAAAAAAAGTTTTTACGTCACTAGCTCAGCCCAAAATTATGAAAAGTTCTCAACAACAACGTTATTGCACTAAGCTACCCATACTGCATTGCACAGCAATAACGGTGGCCTGCCGAAGAGTTTAAATGTGCAAGCATGTTAAAATATTATTCTCTATGAGAATCAGCACGAGAACTTCATGTACTGTAAGAGCTGTTGAAATTCAGGAAGATTTTTTTATATTAAAAAATTTAATATTACTTCAAATTTATGAATTTATTTTATTGAAAGTTTTATGCCCATAAACGTTTTTGTGAAAAAACACTCGTTGGCCTTTGAATACACACTTATGGACAGGTTCTCTCAGTATTTTTCCTGTAAATACACAAGAATATTTTCAGTCCGTTCTGCTTTCAAATTTTAATTATTTCAGAAAAAATAATTGTGATCCAAACAATTTTCAGCAATGGCGACCCTTATGCCTTTAGATAGACAGCGATGTCAAGTATCGAGGTACAGTAAAACCTCGTTAACATGAACTCGTGTACAACGAGCCCTCGATTAGCATGAACTTAATTCATTCGACTTTTTGGATCACCTATACACTGCTCTACCGTGAACACGGTTTTCACGAAACTACGTATAAACCACACCACTTTCAATGCTTTACCCCAAACAGAATGACTCGATATCCCGAACACAATCAATAAGGCCTCTTTCACACGACACCACCATTTTTCAGCGTTTTTTTGGTGGCGTGTTTAGTGGTGATGGCATGGGAAATTCGTTACCCCAAACGAGTCGTGTTGCTAAGGAAACCCCCTTTCCTCAAATCCTCAACAATGGTGGTAGCACAGGAAATCTCCAGTTCATGTGAAAAATTCTACTGAGCAGTGTAACATGTGAAATGTTACACTGTAGAACACTAATGCGACCTAAAGCAAGCTATTAGAACTCATTCATTGTAGGAGACGGAGGAGGTAATAGGCAGGAAGTGGCTTTTGTCTCACGTGGCCATTGAACGCTGCATTGCCATTTCCTCAAATTTTGTGCAGACGTTATCATTGTCAGACCCTTGTTAAGGATTTAATGATCCTTAGATTACGTACAGTAGTTTCATTGCCTACTCTAGTTTGCTGATTTTGTGTTCAGTTTTGGAACGTATGAGTATGCCTAAATAAATATAAATAAGATTGTTTACATTTTTAAAGATCAAATATACTTGCAAACCCTGTTTAGACGAACGAATGTTTATGATAAAAATATGATTGACTACTACAAACATCGCTTATCACAAAATGATCACGTATGCATTTGCTAGTTCGTGTTAACGAGGTTTTACTAAACCAATACTCTTATTAATTTTGAGATACATGGATTCATTAATACATGTACTTACGGAAAATAAAGAAAAAACTTAACAAAATGTTAACGCACTAGCAGCATAGAGTTTCAATATAATTTCTTATGTAAATTCAGAGTTATCTGTCATATATACATGGTAATTACAAAAGAACTTCACACTTTTAAAAATTTATTACATCAAAGCTATTCAGAATATAGACACACCACAAACGGATTCTTAAAGAAAAACTCTTGAAGTTTATTGTGACACAGTTAAAGATGTTCAATATGCGGCGACACTGCATACATCAATGTGGTAGTCGAATTCGTGCCAAACACGCATTAACATGTCTCCATCAATCCCACGTATCGCTACCGTAATGCGTTCTTTCAACTCGTCTAGATCATGGGGAAGGGGTAGGGTGAAGACCTTGTCCTTTACACACCCCCATAAAAAGAAATCACAAGGTGTGAGGTCGGGGCTCCGGAGTGGCCATTTTGCAAGTTTCAGGTTGTTTGCTCGACCAATCCACCGCTGTGATTTCTTTTTATGGGTGTGTGTCTTCACCCTACCCGTTCCCCGTGACCTAGACGAGCTGAAAGAATGCATTACGGTAGCGATACGTGGGATTGATGGAGACATGTTAATGCGGGTTTGGGACGAATTCGACTACAGGGGGGCATATTGAACATCTTTAACTGTGTCACAATAAACTTCAAGAGTTTTTCTTTAAGAATTCGTTTGTGGTGTGTCTATATTCTGAATAGCTTTGATGTAATAAATTTTTAAAAGTGTGAAGTTCTTTTGTAATCACCCTGTATATAAATGTAATTTTTAACAATTTATACATCAGATTTGTTAAAATTTATACATGTTATGCAAATTTTAACACCACCTCTCCCTTGCGCTTTATTATAAGGAGGCTCTACTGTATTGGATCATTTCATAATTACTGGCCTATTCTGACACACAAACAAGCACTAACTGACAAGGGAAAATATCTGTCCACAATAGCAGTACTAAATGCTCAACGTGATTCTGGTGAAAAATGATGCATTGGCCGAACCTGGCATCAGTGATAAGAAATTACTGGTTAGAGAACTTTTGCCCCTCAAGAAGTGGTCCAAAATGGCAAGACATGAGAGTCTGATGTGGCCAGATCTGGGTGAGGATTGATTTCAGGATGCTGATTTTCTCCATGCTGCCAATCAATATGTGATCCTGCTCCATCATGGCGAGTTCATGTGGAAATCAGATATCCAGTTCTTTAACCTTGCCTGTAGCTGCCAGATAACTTTCACTGGTGATATGAGAAGGTCAACTCGTGTATTGTGAAGGTTTTTCTTCAACAAATTTCCACCTTAACTGTACGCCGAACTGACCATGACCGAAATGATTTTGCCAGTCCCTTGCATCCCTTGCGTTTCTTTATAAGGAGACTCTACTGTATTGGTCAATGTCAACATCACTGGCACTGAAGTTTGAAGAAAGGTCTTTCTTCGTTGTGCCGACACCCCATGTTTTATTGACATTCGCAGCCATTTTTGACATCATATTTAAGTTTGAATTCATACAAAATAACTAATCTCACATCACATTGCTCCATCATATCAAAAACGGTTTTGATCTTACTCAATTTATTCAGTAAGTAGACTGCACCCTTTCACTTTGCATGGGCATTTGGTACTTCCTACTACAGTCCATCTATTATAAGAAGGCAGATGACCTTGCTTAAGCGATAATGTCATATCAAATTAAGCCAAACACATTAGCCACTAGCCTCCAACTGCCACCGCCTCTTTTTACAAGTAGAGATTTCATTTACTGTAGTAGTAATTCACACAGCATATTAAACAAGTTGTCCAAGCAAAACTACATGTACAACTTCCATATAAAAAATGAAGCTGAATTAGGTCAAAGCCTGCATGCATTAAGGGGCTATGATTAGGTTACCATGAAATAAAGGTAAGCTTGAATAGAAGCTATGAGTTAATCCTCTCATTACCCATGGCAACATACTGGGTCAGCCGCCAATGCTTTCCAGTTAACCACTAAGCAAATTGGTGAAATCAGTCAATAAATATGAAAAGACCCAATGTCGAATGAAATTTGTACAATTAGTCGAATCAGAAATGGAACTAATTTATATGCCTGAAATGAGTTTCTTGATAAAGAGAAACCAAATCTTAATTAAAAACCCCAAAATACAAAACCAGATTCTAAAGCTGACATCTGATTTTTTTTTATTGATTTTTAAAAACATTACCGTGTATTATACACACTCAGTGCATTGTAAACAAAACAAATGATTATTACAAAAAAAAAAAAAAAAAAAAAAAAAACCCAGTGAATTAATGTACTAAGAGCCAATTCATTATCTACTTTCTCAACGAGTCTTCTCAACTGAGTTTTTAGCAACATAAAGACATTGTTGAGATGAGGAACACTTGGTTACAGCAATGCCACTATATTGTTGCTGAACACTTCAGTTGGGAAATCTTGGCTGTGAAAGATGAAAATAATGTACTGAAAGTAAATGATAATTAGTGTAGAGACAATTATAAGCTAAGTAGGAAAACTACGACAACACAGCTGCAAAAGTAGATAATGAACTGGCCTTATATCTTGTATACACAGTTTAAAGTACGGTAATGATTAGCATATTAAATATTATACGCTAATTTTGTTCGAATTTCATTTGTTTTCCGACATTTTACTTTCACATCTGCTTTTGGCGATGGAAAAGCAGATGGGAAATTGGAAAAACTGAAAAAAGAAGTGAATTAATGTACTATATATTGTATAGACTGTTTAATGTATTGAACTGCATTAGCTTCCTTGATGAAACATTCTTACACGATTTGGAAAAATCAATGCAGTGTCAGTTGAAGAGCTTTAATGATCGCCGATTCTTTAGGTGAATAATTGCCCCCAGCTTATTTTTGAGAATTCACTTTTGCAATAGGAAACTGAGAAAAAAAAGTGAATTGAAGTACAGCATAATGTATTATTGTATAGAATATGCTGTAATGTACCATTATATTATAAAGTGTGTATCTGAACGGTCTGTTCAAACCTACAGCATGAGTTCCTGTAGCCAGAGAAGCAATATATGTCCCATGAACATAGGGTCACAAACGCTTCCTTCTGGAGATACAAACGTGCGACGTTGTCCTACACGTCAACTGAACACAGCCAGATATGAATCCCTTAGACTTTTTTTTTGTGGGGCCACTTGAAAACCCTTGTTTATTCCACCCCTGTACCAGATGTTGATACTCTTCGCCAGCAGATTGTGGACAATTGCGATGTCATTCGTAACACACCCGGTATTTTTCAACGGGTTCGCCAGTCAATGCAACAGCGTGTGCAGGCCTGCGTAGAATCTAATGGGGGTCATTTCGAGCAGGTACTTTAGCACGTCTGGACTGTTCTGTTACTGTACAAGCCGGAAATAAACCTAGTTTGTAACGCCGAACGGATTTGATGTGTCATCGACCAATACAGTAGAGTCGCGTTAAATTTTTATAATACGCAATGATAATTTTTTTTTTAACTTTTATTTTGCTAATACACATATTATATTCAGTAAATTACGATACGTTGTATTGTGTTCTTTCTATACTCTAAGACATGCACTTTTTTTTTTTTTCAATTTCTCTAATTAATGAACATATCAATCAAATTCTGAAAATAAAATGGCAATAAACCCTTTCACATATCTATGAACACAAAATAAAATTTATATACTTATTCTAGATTTTGCTTTGCTAATGTTGAAAACAAATATAGCAAACCAAAGCTATGAAACAAATTTTGCTGCCTAATTTATTAAAAACCATCCAAATATACTATAAATCTGACTGCATACGGTAAATCAAAAGCTTTTATTTACCCTATAAATGGCTTCTTCTGGAATGTTTTCCTTCAATTTGCTGAATTCATTCACAGGATTGTTCGTTAAGGTGTCCGTGGAATTCCTATCCACATGAGTAGCATCGTCGTCGTCGTCAGGATCACAAGTAATTTCCCCTCCTGCTAAATCGGTGAGGCCGACAATTGAAGGAGAAGGTGTGGACGGAGGTGTGGAAGGAAACGTGTCAGATGACATTGACTCGCGGGCCAGCCGACGCTTTTTAAGTGGCGTTACGAGATCAGGAGCTTTGAAAGTTTAAAAGAATTTACATGAGTAAAATAACATTATCAATGAATTTCATTATTACAAAGGTTAAATATTACTATTGTACTTATCAATATGCTTAAAGTAATCTTAATACTAATATGGATGAAAAAGCTGCAAAATTCTACAATTCTGAAGCCTCTTTAAAGCCAACGAAATATTCTGCTCGTGTAAAAGTACAAATGTATACAGTATAGGCGAAAAGCAATTACATTCGGAAAATAGAATGTTTAATCCTAAGTTCAAGTCATATCTATAAAGCTGAATGATTAATGATAGTGGGAATTGATTTAGTAGCACATATCCTAATGGTACCATATCTACTGCTGGAGCTTTCATTGCTAAGATATGGCATGTAATATATCAAACATCTCATAACATCGTGTCATGACTGAATATAACGAGTAATAATGATAGCGTGGAAACAACAACATAACCTGGGTAAGCTTGAAATTGATAATGAAGTGTAAGGGGCTTAATTGAAGAACTCTTTGAAGAAATGGGTTTAAAATGATCTCCTGTGGCCAAACATCAAAGAAAGGATAAAATGAAAACTGGTAGAAATGCCTGGCCAAAAAAGTGAAATATATGTCTACAGGGGGAAATTGTACGAATTATACGGAAAATTCTGCTAGCCCTCAAATGCTGTGATATCTGACTTTTCAGGCATCCAAAAAGACATCAGGGTTCTCCGTAGGTCCTTTTGAAGGGGGTTCTGGTGACCATCTGGCTGAATACACGAAAAGCTGCACAACACTGCATAATGTTTTATTAGTTTTTTATTGTAGTCCGCATGGCTATTTTATCTTTCCACCCACCTGATAAAATTTTCTGGGGAGAATACTGGACATGATCATTGGAACATGAAAAAAACTGCCAATTTTGTGGATGTTGCAAAGAACACCGTTATCAACTGTTATGACAACCTACGAAAGCAGGTTAAGAAACTTACCAATGGGTGTAAGCTCACAGACAATGACAGACGAAGTGTTATAACAGACAGACCTGAAAGCACAAAATTTCCAAGATGAACACCCATCTCTGGCATCCTGCATCACTCAAAATTATCTTACAGGAACTGAATGCAAACCATTCATGGCTGACCAGCTCTTCCAAAAATCAATGATATAGCAAACTGCTTTTAAGCAACAACAACAATAATGCAGGCTGCACATAAACAGTGTTCTTTCTAGAAAATGTTATCAGCTATATGGAAGGAATAGAAAATGGCCAAAAATTAAAAACAAAACATTATGCACATAAAACATAAAATTTATACATATTACACAAGATCTATAACCAAAACCAGTCAGATAGCATAGCTCTTCAGTAGTCTGGATGAATCCACCTTCACATTATTTCAGACCACCAAAGGCAGAAATTTATGTCTAAAAAGCCTTTCATGTTGGCTGCCTCTTTCTTACCATCAAGCATGGAGGTGGCTCCATGATGGTCTGGGGCCACTAGTAGTCCTGTATAAGATTTATGAAGGAGCTGTGTTCCAAGGCCACAACCCTCTCCACTCACTCTGATAGAAGTGCAAAAATCATAATTTGATGAGCACAAGGATGAAACAGAGTATCCCATCTGGCCTCCTCAGTCCCCCGATCTAAAAACTGAAACAAAATTAAAAGCTAGCAAAATGGAAATACAATGTGCCATTGGCAGTGATGGAGCATACAGTCTGACAAGTGGCACGTGAAAAGCTACATAAAAGGGAGCTCCTTGCTCTAGGTTACAAAGTTTGCTGGGCTGCTGCTCATAGGCCAAAATCACACTGTCAACGTGAAACACATTAATTGATGCTAGGAAAGATTTGGTTGCCAATAAAACAGTTGCATGACAATAGGATATGACTTATGGTAGTATGTCACCTGGATGGTGTGAAGCTTTGCATTAACAAGTTGCTTAATTTAAATCCAATCAGTAGCATATTCCAGATTGAACTTATACTGAATTAACACTGAACTTGAAAATTAATCCATTCCTTTTCTTATTTATTGCATTGTTGATGGCAATGTAAAACATTAGAATGTTAAAAAAAAAAAAAAAAAAAAAAAAAAAAAAAAGAATGCAGTAGCATATTAAGTTTAAATTCTTACCACTTAACTAGGGCTCTTTACTAATAACTTATGATCAGCGATAACAACTCCACTGATTTTTGAACTTCGAATGTAGCATTTACAGTATTACATTACATGTATAACATTGAATTATGAGAATTTAGAAGTAAGAATGTTTTCTTGCTTGGGATTTTGTTCTGCACGAGGCATTTTTCAGTGCCAGCATTTTCTAGTCTGTGAGTAATTTTCCATACGGGTATTTTTCTCATGTGATATTTGGCTGCGTGATTCTTTCAGTGTTATTAGATTTTTTTAAATGTTATTTAGGTTTCTCCCTTTCCATTCCCCCCCCCCTCCCCAAACACTGCAAATGGGAAACCTGCATGGAAATTTTTTTTTTAAATAACTGTTTTTTATAGATTTGGACATGCTGAAACATTAAAATCATGGTCATAAAACACTTAACTTTTAAAAAAAATTATTCAATTTGATTTTAAAAACGCAAAACATGCCCCATTTGAAAACTATTTCTGATTAGTTTTCCTCGATTTGAAATCACAATCCACCTGCTAACCCATACTTCACGATTTTATACACTGAATCAGATTAACATTTCACATAGTCGCTTTTCTTTTGTCGCAATTTTTTTATTTAACAAAAAATTACCATGACCGATTTAGGATATCAAAAAGAATTTGTTGAAGATTATGAGATGCAAAATTTTTTAGAAGCGACAAACGTTATGTTTCGGCCGAAAATCTGACAGACTAAAGCCATTTCCTTGGCTTACATTCGCATTCTTTACTAACTACATTTTAATATGCCAGTAAACCTAAAAGTTCGGGAAGAAAATATTCCTATTTTGAAGGAAAGATTTATAATTTTCTTATTTAGCGAGGATGCGATTGACCATGTTGCTTTGTATTACAGATACACTGCATTAAAGTTTAATGATTAAATGAAAACCCTCACATTTGAAATCGACAGGTAATTCACCGCACAAATTTTGTATGCATAATATGTAAAAGTGTATTACGAATAATTTTTTCAGATAAATTTAAAGAAATAAATTGTAGTCCCTTTCGAAGAAAGGCGATCATTCACTGCCTCAGACAGCATATCGGAAACTAATAAAATCTTATTTTTATTAGGATTTAAAATAAATAAAACAAACTTTAGGAATGTACTAAACAAATAATATATTAAATGGATACTGTGTATGAGGCTGAGTCAAATGAAAACCGGAAAACCGCTGTAGTACGCGATCAGACCCAGTATGCATGCGCTCCCAGTTGTGGACTCTCCTGCCATCAATTGGCGTTGGTCCCGCGTTCCCACGTGACCCAGCAGCGCCATACGGGAGTTTCCAATATGGCGGCCCCTCTGTTGGAATGCACCAAAGAAGAGCAGCTTGGAGTGATCAGTTTCCTACATAGTGAAGGCACGAAATCAATAGAAATCCATCGACGCATATGGACACAGTATGGTGCTGCATGTGTATCACAGACTCGTGTGTATGAATGGTGTAAGAAATTCAGCAGCGACAAAAAAGTTCGGCGGATGTGTCTTGTGACAGCCGAGGCGATTGCAGCGGCGGAAGAGATGATTCTGCAGGATAGACGGGCCACCATTGAAGACATTGCAATGGCATTACAGGTCAGTCATGGCTCTGCTCAGCATATTGTCCATGATGAGCTGAAATACTGGAAAGTGGCCGCAAGATGGATCCTTTGTCGGCCCGAAATGAAGCAGAGGCGAGTCGATGCCTGTCAGGAGCTACTGTGCCGCTACGAACTTGAAGGGACACCTTTTTGGAGCAGATTGTGACTGGAGACGAGTCCTGGGTCCATCACCACTAAGCGCTCCAGTAAGGAATGGTGGCACTCGACATCACCAAAAGCCGAAAAAGTTCTGCAGCCAGCCATCCGCAGGAAGGTAATGTTGACCTTGTTCTGGGACCCTTGTGGGACATTACATGGATAAGGGCAAGACTGTAACCAATGCCACCTTTAGTAAATTGGTGAATGACATTCTGAAACCTGCTATATGCACCAAACGCTGCGGATTCTTCTCAACAGGCGTTCTCATCCAGCATGACAACGCGCAACCTCATACAGCTCGTGTGACCGTGGCGACTATCTAGAACTTGCGTCTGGAGTGCCTCCCCCATCCTCCTTACTCTCCTGACTTCGTGTTCTCCGACTTCCACATCTTTGGTTGACTAAAGGACTCCTTAGGTGGCCACAAGTTCGCAACCGACATGGAGGTGAAATAGGCGATACATGAGTGGCTGCACGCACAGCCAAAAGATTTTTTTCCCCCGAGGTATCCATGCCCTCCCGACTCGGTGGTGGAAATGCATCGAAAAGCAGGGGGACTACATTGAAAAATAGTGTATTTGTTCCAACTCTGTCCGTGATAAAGGAGCTGTAGAAAAATATTTCCGGTTTTTATTTGACTGACCCTCGTATATTGAAAGTTTTGAAATACCGTGTTTGAAAAAAAATTTTAACATGTGAAATTGTAAATTTTAGAGAACATAGTAATGGGGAAACCTGTTGTGCTCATAGTAAATAAAATAAATAAAAAAAATGTTATTCAGTCTCCTGTACTCCCTCCCGATCTTCATTGGAAAATTTCCCCTTCTCCCAATACGATTGGTTTATAGAAAACAGATGAAAAAAAAGGAGAAGTTGCGCATCAGATGTAACGAATTAACTGGGGGAATAACCTCAAAATTTAAAAAAAACATTTATATATAAACAATTTCAAAAATAGACTGCAAGTGTTTTTACCAGCAGGTGGGGATGTACTTGGACTGTTGCATTCATGTGTAGGGCTCATGGCTCCATTCGGGAGTGGGAGGGGCGTTTCACTACTACTCACTTCTTCACACATCGCTTGCCTAAGCCAACGCTGAAAATAGAGTTAAACATAGCTATTAAAATTATGAAAAAGCAGAAATTACACAAGATTTTACATAATTTAATTAAAATGATAAAATTACCATACCTTTTTTGCAGAACCAAGTGAACTGTCAGCTACTTGGGTCTGCTTTTGCCCTCCTGAGTTGTTACCTCCACTTGACCTTCTTAAGTGAGCTGTTGTAATCCCTGTGGGACTTCGGGCTGAACGCATGTAACAGGTAGGGCTAGCTGTTGTGAATTCTGAAGGCTCAGTTTTTATGGTCAATGGTTGGATAATAGGATCACTCTTTTCACTCAACCATTCAGTCATGAGCAACTAAAAGAGATAACAGAACCTAATTGAATTCTTTAAAAAAAAAAAAAAAAAAAAAAAAGCAAATATATAAGCAGTTCTAATATATCATTTATAAGTAAATAAAAATTGAACACAGGGTAGCTGAAAAAAAGCTGACGTTTCTGATAGAGGTTAGCCTTTATCAAAGCAAGGGTCTTACCACCTGTGTTCAATTTTTATTTTATTCCAGGGATCTTATGTCTCGTCCTTCTTTCCTTCTACATCCTTATAAATAAATTAGGATATTTGGCAGGATCTTTAATATACCACTAAAAAAGGAAGAGACAGGCTGCCTTACCTACACCCATGTACAATGAATGGACATATTAGAAGCACACTTCATAGTAAAGTAAACAGTTCTGATTAGGAGAAACTGATAACAGTTCAAGGGTATTCAATTGGTTAACTTCTGGAATCTAGCATCTGTTAGCCAGGCAAGACTGGCAAAATCAAAGATTCAAGTGACTTCAAACATGGCACCCAGTGACAAACAAACAAATCCATTAAGTCTGTAACCTCATACAACTAGCATTTGGAGAAGATTGTACTTACCAAATGGCAGGAAACAGTTCATGAAAATAACCAGCCAGTACAACAGCAAATTGCAGAGGACAATTTGAGAATACACTTATCACTGGATATCATCCCATATTAGCTATAACAGCCCATAAAAGAACCAAGCCATAGATCATTGGAAAAACGTGCAATGGTTCAATAGATCATATTACCTTCTACATTGATCACAGAATGCAGATATAGAATAAACAGCATCTACCTTGGGTAGTTTTAGCACTACATGCTGCTGGTGGGTATATCTGATCTACGCAATGTTTTCATATACTCCAATTCACTATGTCATATCAAAACATTGTAGCGGATCATGTTTAGCTGTCAATGGCCATAATCTTCATTCCAGGACTTATCTTTTTCTGTAAATAATGCAGAATAATGGAAAGCTAATTTGGTATATTAAGTGTGAATGGTTCCAGCAACATGGCTGCTTGATATTATTATCTTGATCCCATTAAGCATTTATGGGATAAAATTGAATGGCCTATTTGCACGTGACAAAAACTGTCCAGCAATTTTTAATAGATAGGACATGCTATCCTTAAGATATGGAAGACATTAAAGGGTGCAAGTCTGCTGAAAACTGGTAGGGTGCATGCCTAGTCGAATACGATCAGTTACAGAAGAAGTCCGACTCTATACCAGAAGTCCAATTTTATGACCAGTGTACATGGGTTCTTTCAGAAAGGATGGAAACCTCGAATGATTTTTAAAATAATTTTATAGCAGCAACATGTTATAAAGAAACTTACACGTTTAGTTTTTGGAAACTTGAAATAAGAACTGGGCATGTTGAGAGTTGCACCACAGATGGCAGTAGTACTGTCTGACGGCGAGGGAGATGAGGGCGGGACGGGCAGATTAGGAACAAATGCTGGTGGAGTTGGGGTTGATGTCGGCGTCGGAGTAGAACACGGTGTTGAAACTGTAATCAGAGTGCCCTGTGTGCTTTCGTCGGGAGAAAGAATATCTGATCCTCCGCTGTTCATGCGTGTTCTTCTTCGCACCTGATTGCCTGAATTTTTCCGCTTCTTGCCCTTTCCTTTTGGTTTGGCTGTAACCTTAACATCAACATCTGGAAGTGGCAAATTGTCCACTGCACTATTTGAATTAGATGAACTCTCAATGGTACCACTACTGCAAGATGTTACTGCTGTTGTAGTGTTTGCTGTAGTGGTTACCGTAGCGGTGGTGGTAGCAGTGGCAATGGAAGTTGCCACGGTTTCAATCTCTGGCTTTATCTCTTCTATTATTGGTGGATCAACACTATCTTTCTTTTTCTCCTCTTCCTCTTTTCGTTTTTGCTCCTGCTCTTCTTTTTTATGGGCCAATCGAGCAAGTGCCTCTTGCCGCCTTTGTTGTGCTTTTTCTAAACGTGCAAATGCTTTCATTATTGCTTCCATTTTCCTTTCTTCTCTAGTCTACAAAAATAATAAGGGGAAAATAATCAATTTTCAAGAAAGTATTTAAAATTTAAATTGCAATTATAAACATGCTTAAATACAAAAGACAGAAAAATTTTGCTTAAGTCAAATTTTACCCCTTCAAAATTAACCACTACCTCCAGATTATGCATAATGTATATAATGCCGGAAGTTGAATATCCTCCAATCCAAAATATTTGTGAAATTTTGTATGGAATTTCATATTTCTTTCTAACATATGACATACAGGAGAAAAGAAATTGAAAAAAGAAATCCATATTTCCGGGAGTGGGGGCATATGATAGCATGTATTTCCAAAAGAATACGTAATTGAAAAGAACTATACTCAGGCAACAAATACTAAATTGCTCTAGCTGAGTGAGGTAGTATTAAAAAATGCCCCCACATGAAATAACTTGCACAAAAATTTCACAATTCCAATCCTAAAAAGAACTTTTAAAATGGTTTCATTAGTTCCTCATCCCTCTTCCTCCACTTCTATAAGCCCAAAACATACTCTTGTTACTTTAATTTTTTTTTTACCCATTAATGCTTATAAATCCTTTTTTTTAAAACAGATATACACTTTATTTGCTTCACTACCGTTCACTATAAATAGGAAACTATTTCTTAATTGATAATGGTCACTCTAAATATAATTATAAGTTGCTAATTTATAAAAATAATTACATGCAAATAAATAAACTGTTTTTAAATGGTTTTTATATTAATTTTATAATTTTTTTTTAAAAAAAAAAAAAAAAAAAAAAAAAAAAAAAAGAAGGTACAAATTGGAAAATTGGAATTACCGTATTTTTTCTAATATAGGCCGCGGCTCTAAACCCCAAAAATTCTAAAATTTTAGGAGTGCGGCCTGAAAGAAGTTTTTTTTCTGAATTAAAAAAAGATTATCGGTAATTTTGGATAGAACAAAAAAAGATCAAACTACTTCGTTTTAGCGTCCCATAGTACAGGGTGTCCACAAAGTCTGGGTACATAGGGGAAGGACTTCCGGACTGGTTTCAGCAGGATGGGGCCCCTGCCCATTTTGCTACAGCTGTTAGAGATTGGCTGAATGACACTTTTCCTCATTGGACTGGAAGAAGAGGTCATGTGGAGTGGTCCCCTCGTTCACCAGACCTTTCTCCCCTTGACTTCTTTTTCTGGGGTATGTTGAAAGAGAAAGTTTACTCAATGAAGATTACAGATTTAAACCACAAAGAGAACATTTATTATTTATTAGCATTAGAATTAAATAAAATTGTTTTGTTTTAAAAGTATGTGTTATTCCCCTATGTACCCACACTTTGTGGACACCCTGTATATTACATAGCAATTTTATATTTGTATAACTAAATTATTTTTATATACTTAATGAAACTTTTATAAATTTACTAATGAACTGTGTAAATAATTATAGTAATCTCATTTTTAATTTAGTGTAACTTTTCGGCAGCGGCTCTATCAAAGAACTGCCAACCAATAGTGCGATAGAGCATTCCATGACATCACAACACCATAGAGAGAAGTAGAGTGGGCTTGAAGGAATCTCCAACAATAACTTTAACACATGAAGTACATAATAAAGCGATTAAAATTTATGAATGAAAATATGCGACCAGTTAATTATTGTTGTGAAGGGTTAGAATATTCACTTCACTTTAGAAAACGATTGAACAAAGGTTGGATAATTTAAAGCCATGAACTCAAATCCAGCTTGTTTTTATCGGATATTTTTTACCAATCAGCAATCGATTTACCTTTTCAAAAAGTATAAAGTGCAATAGAATTTTCATATAAAAAGAGAAAATAGGTATAATATGCATCTATCGACCAAAAATTAGTCCGCTATTAAAAAAAATAAAAATACTCATCTACAACTGTGAAATTGGGAGCAGTTTTCTTTTTTTTGGTGGGGGGAAGGGGTAATCTTTATTAATAGAAGAAATTCAATTGTACTTATTTATACAAAATTGTTAGTAAAATAGCGTCAAATTATTGTTCGTTTTTCTTTTTTTCTCCCCATATTAATACCCTCCCCAACTGAAATGAAGTGTAATGATTTTTGGTTGAATACCTATATTTGATCAATAGCCAATACATACTTTATATTTGCTTCCTATCTTTTTATAGGAAACTTTTGTTACACTTTATCCTTTTTGAAAAGGTAAATCTATCGCAGATCGGCAAAAATTATCCGATAAAAACACGGTGGATTTGAGTTCATGGCTTTAAGTTAACCAGCCTTTGTTGAATCGTTTTCTAACAATGAAATTAATATTCTAAGCCTTCAAAACAGTAATTATCCAGCCACATATATTTTCATTCATAAATTATTATGAAATTCACGTGTTAAAGCTACTGTCGGCGATTCCTTCAAGCCCACTCCAAGGTGTTGTGATGTCATAGAATGCTCTATCGCGCTATTGGTTGGCCATTCGTTGATAGAGCCATGGCTGCTGCCAAAGATTTATACTAAATTAAAAATGAGATTACTATAATTATTTACACAATTCATTAATAAATTTATAAAAGTTTCATTAAATATATAAAAATAATTTAGAAGGATATATAAATAATAAAATTGATGTCTAAATTACTATTTAAGATGCTGTGGGTTGCTAAAACGAAGTAGTTCAATCTTTTCTTAGACCCAAGAAGTTTGCAGCCTAAAGTGAATTGCGGCCTTTAAACAGTTATTTTTTCGTTCCACCGTCAAATTTGTGGCTGCGGCCTAAAGTGAATGCGGCCAATATTCGAAAAAAATATTGTAATTTAGTAAATGATTTACATATCCTCATATATATGCTAAGATGCATTTAGGAAGAATAAATAAAATAATTTGACGAAGATGGGATTTAAACCTGCGCCTGCAAAATGGAAACCCTACACCTTACTGCTGACCACTGCATTTATTGAAATTCTACTCCACAATTCGGGTATTTATAAAATGCACATATTGAAAAAAACTTTATGAATTTTTTTTTCTCAAAAAATTTTGAGAAGTACATTGAATGGCTTTGCATGGATAGTTAGAGATCTTTAGACTATTTGATATAAATCAAAGAACAAATTCGTGAACATAAGAGCTCTAAACAATCACAAACTGAACATGTTAAGTGACATTTTTGATATTGAGCGAACTTTGATATATTTCTATAGTTCACATGTGGCAAATTTATAGTAGTTTTCCTTTTGAATCTGAAATTCAAATTGTTTCCATTTTCAAAATTCATTACGATTACAGCAAAATGTGCATGATAAATGCTACCGATTGGTATACAATGGATGTATTGATATGCAACAGTTATTTTGCTAAATAGGAACAATAATTTTGTTATTTTTTATTTTTTTAAAAGAACCCTACAAATCACAAACTGTGAAGATTAAGTACTAGAAATTCCACTCGTCGCATGACGGGTGTCAACGGTAAAGGTTGAAGGGTAAAGAAATGAAAGTGGAGCATCAATGGTGTTCAAAACTTATATTCTACACCAATATAGGCTATTGTTTATCTGCATATAAAATAAATTGGGCTAATGCAAGTCGGACTCGCGCATCGAGGGTTCCGTACTACTATATATTTATCAAAATATGCCAGGTTCTGGAGGATGTGGCACTGTGTTCTCGATTTCGGCTTTTATAGACATATAATCTATAATAGTTTAAGTGTCGAAATTTATAAAGTAAGCACTTTGAACAAAAAAGTTTTCAAATATTAAATTAACAGATCACCTGAAAAAATATTTTATGTTTGGCGTTGCGCAAGTCCAACTCACACTTGGCCAGATTTTCATTATTTGTTGTAATACTTTAGAGTTTGAACTACAATCATGCCAAGTTTGACGCTTGTATGTATAACCGTTTTTACGATAGAACAAAAAAGCGTTTTACATTTTTTATTATTTGTTAGACAATCCGTTATCCGCCATAATAACACATACTCTGTAAAAATTTCAACTGGCTACCTATTCCCGTTCAAAAGTTACTGTCCTTAAGAGTATTATCTTACCACACAACAATCCATGGCTTTGGACAGACCAAGAGAATTATTATTTTTTTTTCAGTTTATTTATTTAATTAAATAACAATGACGGAGTATTGTCTTGCCACAACAATCCCTGGCTTCGGACGGATTGTTGTAACTTTCTTTGTTTGCTTCGGACGGCGGACGGACGGACAGATAAGAGAATTAGTATATCAGATTCTGTGGATAACTTGAAACAGAACAAGCATTTTTTTTAATGTTTTTAATGTCTCTTGTAAAAGGTAATTTATAAAACACAAATATTAACAGAAGCCATAATTTATAAAGCACCATAATTTGTTGTTATTAAAATGTATACGTCACTTTTATTAATTCACTGTTACTACAGCAATTCTTAATTGTGCAGATCCCCCACTTATTTCTTGCATATAAGATAAAAGATCTAATGATTTTGGAAGATGTGAAACGTATTTTCAGATTTACCATCTTTTTACGCCGTTCAGTAGTTGGCTCTTCAGTATCCATTTCTAATGTTGATGGTGTTGAAGGTACATTACTTTCTGCTTCTGATATGATACCATTCTCCGGCCTCACTACTGTCCCTTCTTCTGGTGAAGTAGGAGCAGGTGGCTGGTTATTGCTCTGAGAGAGGCGTAAAGGTGACATTTTATGTGCCTTTATGACGCTGGTTGAGCACAGACTAGACGAGTATGTGGTACTTTCATCTTCCACAGACGAAACCTTCTTCACTTTCTTACACTTTTTCTCTGGAATACTTTATTAAAGACAAAAAAGAAAAAAAAAACTTATATAAATCATTAAAAAATTTAAAATATCTTAGTGAATAAATATATTTAAATCCTTTTCTATTTCCTACCTGTTTTCTATTTGCCCATTTTTTTTCTGAAGAGAACTGACCGGACAACTTTGTTTCAAACATGGACATTCAACTTTTTCAATACTATACAAATACATAAATTTTAATAAATTAAAAAAAAAATACATATCTAAAATAATATAAAAAGATCCACTTTTTTATTTACCAGTTTTCATAATTAAAATCAAAAGGAATTGTAATTTCTTCATCTTGCTTAATTTCACTTATGGATACAATGTACAGATGGAGTGAACCATTTTCAACAACATGACGTACCTGAAATTAAGTGAAAAAGACTTTTTATGTGTCTGTCAAGTACAGACAAGTAAAGGTTTTCATTTCTGCTCTTATGCCTTCTCATTCACCAGAAGAGTTCTTGTGTTCTCCTTTGTCTCCCCTCCCCCTCTGTTTTTTTTAAAGTTGAATAATTCATATAGTTTTGGTCATGACAGTTATTATAAGAAGTTTTAAGTAACTTTTACGATTGTTATAGTATTATGCTAATTTTCCAATTTTGTTTCGCAAACTACATTTTCACATGCACCCTGGAACACAGAATTGCAAGGAATCTCACTTCACATTATTTTGTTCATATCTTGGACCATCATGTTTGTGGTGGATGGAAAAAAGTAAGTAAGAGGGCGATTCAAAAAGTAAGGTAACAAGTTCTCTGAGAGAAAAGGTTTATTCACAAAATCAAAGATACAAAACGTTAGTAAGGCACTGGTATATTACTTTCCCACATAGTGGTAGAGTTTGTTGTATGGTTGTCTAAGCATTTGTTCCATCAGTAAACCAATCTATCGAACCGGCATTGAAGAAATCAATGTTCAGGTCGCAGAGCCACTTAACAATGGCTTTCTGAACTTCGGCATCGTAGGAAATGGCAACCTTCCAGGTGCTTCTTCAACGGTCCGAAGAGATGAAAAGCACTTGGTGAGAGATCCTGGCTGTAGGGAGGGTGTCCCAAGATCTGAAACGCTGTAGCACATATAACTGAGGCCATATGCAGTCGGGCATTGCTGTGCAACAACACGACACCGTTCGAGAGCAGTCTCAAGGCTCAAACACATCTACATGGATTTCACGCGACAAGTTGTCATGCGCGACTCAAGCGACAAATTATTATCTTTTACGAACTAGTCGGACGACTCATGCGAACGATACGTGAGACTTTGAGCTCGTCCGACTTTCTTCCGCACGAAACAAACGAACCACCAATCAAATTGCTCGCTTCTGTCACGTCATCATTTGCTTTCGAGTTTCGATAACAACAAATTAAAAAATAGAGGCCAGGTCAGTCGAAGCGAGAGCTGAACATGAAATAAGAACTTTCAACGCAGAGTTAATTTATAGAAGTGCAGAAATATTAATAATAATATTCTCTGCTGCTTTAAAAGCAATTCTCGCCTCTTCAAAGCATTGGAACCCATTTTTTCCACAGAAAAGTAGATCGCTTCCTGTGTTATAAACATGTTCAGTTGGATGAATTCCGCGCAAGTGTGTCTAATCTTGTCTCACGCCTCGTGCACATTTTTTGTCGGATGAAATCTGTGTGCGCAGTTTCCGTGTAGATGTGTTTGAGCCTTCAGTCGTTTCCTGCGAATTGCCTGGTGCTACTGTTCTAGAGTGGCACAATAACTAGCAGGATTCATGTTCACTCCACGAGTAGGAAAATCAACTAGCAACGCACCCTGGTGATCCCAAAAGACTGTGGCCAATAACAATAACTTTCTTCATGGATGGGGGGGATTCTCCACGACAATGATGCTTTCTTCGTCTCCAGTGTCACATGATGCAACCATGTTTCATCCCCCGTTAAGTTACAGTGCAGGAATGGAACGCCCTCCGCCTGACATCGTATTAAATGCTGGAGAGACAACCCCATTCACGTGGCTTTATTCTCGTTTGAGAGTTGCTGCAGTACTCAGCGAGAACACGTCTTCTGGTAGGCCAATTTTTTGCACACAATACCCAGTACACCGCCAACGGAGATGTTGAGTTTGTGTGCAATCTCCCTCACATGAATGCGGCGACCGGCTCGAATCAACCTTGGACACGGCACATGTTATCATCCGTGGTGGACGTGCTTGGCCGCCCTGACCTTTGCTCGTCTCACATATCTGTTTTGGCTCAGTCAAATTTCTTGCAACAAAACCACATCATTTTTCATGACATTACACTCACTCCATAAACTTTCACTAGTTGGCGATGAATTTCGATAGGAAACGTTTCCTTTAAACACAAAAACCATATTACACTTCACACTTCAACCATTTATCTTTCAACGCCTCCATCTTCTTTGATTTCGGCGCACTACGGCACAAATAGCTCTATCTACCAGTGGCGTTTGAATGATATGATCATCTCTTCTATCTAGACACGGAATTTAATTCGCACGGGGAATTCGTGTACCCTTGAGAGCTCTGGTTATCTTACTTTTTGAACCACCCTCGTAATTCAGTATTTAAAGGAAATAAATAAAGATGAATACATGGCACATTCAGATTGCTATGAGCAAATGAACTGTTATTCATTTATTAACATTATATTAAAAGAAAATCTAAAAAATCAAAATTTTAAGAATTTAAGGTTTTATGCTAGTTGTAGTCATAAGATAGTGTCATGAGCTGTAAAATGTCAAATAAATAGATGCATTTTATATATGTCTGTAAAATAGTTTGATTATCAGAATAACACTTATATAACTCAAAGAAACTTAATGTTGCTGCTTTAAAAATAATTAGCATTTGACATAATGTTCACAAAGTTGACAAAACCCAAATGAAAAATTACCCAAAAAACACCAAGTAGTAAAGCAAATGTTAGACCTAGTTTTAATGAATGCAGGTCTAATAGTACTGACGAGATCATACCTGGATTGCATCTAGAGCTGAATGCTCTTCAAAATAAGCTAAAGGACTAGCAGACATTATGTACTGATGAGAAAAGAAAAATCGTGCGTGGCTAGTGCTGATCCTATAACTAGTGGAATAACAAAATTATTTTGACACAGACATTTAGTCAAAAATTCCACAAAAACAAAGCATTACCAATCGTAACGAGTGCCAGTCTCATAAAGATGATGTAGCACCTTATAGCGATTTTCAAAAAATGCTTTTGCTACATTGTATTAATCTGTAAATATCACATCCCTCATTTTTCAAATTTTGAACCTATTCCGTGGATTCAAAGTTACTCAAATATTCATAAGGCGGGAGAAAGGTCCAAGAGATCACATTGTTACAGAAATATGTATGTGATACTGGAAATGATGGGGCTTCGGTTATTTCTAGTACAAAAACTGGTGCTCTGCAAAGAATAATTTAAGTCCTAATATAAGCACAAACTAAATTCAGAAAATGGAGTAAATCATCTAGTAATGAAGGCAGTTAGTGTCCATGTCATAGGTTAAACCTTGCATCAACACAGCAGCTTCTAGTTTGTCAAAAATTAATGTGTTGGTACAGGATTGTAAATGGCTATCTTGTGGTTGGCTCAGGATGGTGCACTCCACATGATACACAGGCAGTTAGAAACCACCTAGACAATAATTTCCAATAGCAATAAGATTAGCTGTCATTGATCCATTCCCTTGCCTGGGAGATTTCCAGACTTTAATCAAATTTTTTTTATTCCACGGGGACACGTCAAGGATGTGGTTTTTCGAAACCAGCCAACCACTGAAGACAACGACTATAACGTAATTGCCAACTTCTTTGCAACTATAACGTAATGGCCCACTGCTCTGCTTATTTCCTCCATCCCTTTGATGGCAATAAACAATAATGATTATTGATAATTTCCATTATTATCCCTAAGCACTCAAAACTTAAAACATTTAATCTGACCACCCTTAGCAGACTTTTGAAATGAATTTTAATAAGATTCCAACAAAATGATAGGGTGCTTTCCCCCTGATAATATTATATAGAATTATACTTATTCCAAAGGAATATTTCCAACACATGATTGCCCTATATAGCAAGAGTATCATAACGTTTTCCACTTAAATCCTGAAAATTAGCCACGAATTCTATTGCTAACTTTCTGCAACGAAGACACTTTACCTTATAAGATCCCTTGATGTCATTGTAATAAACTATCCATTATACACGAATTAACCTTATACCTCAATGACCAATAGAACCTGAAGAAATTTTCAACTTCATAAAATTATTTATGAACGGAGCTGCAATTATTTGTCAAAAGTATATTAGAGAATATATTACAAAGAATTACACAAAACTTTGGTTGTTAAGTGCTTTTAAAGCTAGCTTTTACAGATAAGAATTTATTGATTTACCGTTTTGGCTCGAATATAAGCCGACCCTTAAATTTTCATGGGGTTTTGGAGGAAAAAAAATTTTTTATGTGAAAACAATTTTAGTTATTAAAAAAAAATTAATAAAACAACTCCACAAATAATTCAATAAAACATTTTGTTTAAAAAAAAAAATGGTGAATATTACTTATACAAAAATTATAGTATTGTAAGTATTTATCAGATTTGGGTTGGATTTGAGTCGGTCTCGAATCTAAGCCGAGGCTTGGTTTTCGACTTCATTTTTTGGGATAAAAAGGTCGGCTTATATTCGAGCCAATACGGTATTAAAGATTTGTTAACAATCCAAAGCAACATTTTTTACTTCAGCATTTGGTGAGCATGATCTCCGAATAAACCTGGCATCATTGCCATAGTCACGTGAATCAACACACACATCTTCTTGATCTTTTTGGAATGAATAGAAGAGCACATACTGATGAATCCTAAAAATTCAAAATGAAGAAGCTATAATCTCATTTATCGAATAGTCATTTTCTAATTGATTGCAATATTAAATTCTACTGTGTACGAATTTATGCTATGCCAATAGTAATTTTTTTTTTTCTTACTTATTGTTAAATATTGGATTCTGTTGTTGAAATTGGGATACAAGTAGAAATTTTCCACGATACTCGCAAATGATATGATTTGGAAGGATGTCCTCAGTGGCAAAAACGGCCTTAAAAATCATCATTTTATTATTAAAGGGGAAAGAGCAAAATATTTCAACACAAAAATTTTGAGATTTTTAATAATCAAAATTACCAAAACGGTTTTGCTGACTTCAACAACACGGCACAGGGTATCACGTAAATGCTCGGATACCTTACGTACAAATTCTTCATGCTGACCATTCAACTTGAGATTGGTAAGCTGCAGGTGCACTTCAGGGCTATATTGGTTGGTCTCTGCTTCTTCATATGACTGCTTATATTCCCTTTAGAAAAGAATATTATGATTAGCAAAAAAGCAAAATAAACATTTTCAGTCACTTTATATGCTATTAAGAAAACTGGGTCCTAAAAATTGATATTAATTGCTGGGACTCGAATACAACTGTATTCAGGTGATTATAGGAAGGCACATGCCAACCACTTCCACTGCTCTGCAAAACCTTTCTTTGATACCTCACAATGTTAACACTTTAAGAAATTGAACAAAATATGATATGGTTAAAGATGATTGGCTACAGTAGACATAAGACAGTGGGAAAGCATCAAAATCGCTTAGTGGCAACCAATCAGTGTTTAGTATATTAAGTGTTTGCTACATTAAAATAGTGTCATTATTAAATTGTATTGTATCATCACGTGCATTTTTTAAACACCATATTATAAAAGTATTGTCCTGTCCATTGACAATTAAATTCTTCAACCATTTTATCAATTCATAGAAAGTTACATATTGTCATGGCAGGACACAAGAAAACAGTTTTCTATAGGGAGTGCAAGTGTGACGTCAGTCCTTGGAATTCTTCAATCACGTGACTCGATTTGGTTCCAAACAAGTCTTCTCGCTTCGGGATTTAACATGGTTCCAACGTAGGGATGGAATAAAATCGCTTTGTATAAGCCCAGTGTTTATAACAAATTTAAGATGTGAAATTGTTTAGTTCCTCACTGCTCAAGAAGGAGTCAAAACAGCGATTTAGACATCTATCGTTTTCCCAAAGAAAGAAAAATCCGCGAACGATGGCATTCTTTTGCTAAGTGATTAAAAGTGATTAAAAAGCGTTCTAATATTAATGTATAAATTATATAATGGGATTAAATGTCTTAATAATAGTATCAATTACACAAATTAACATAATAATTTAAGAGAAGTCATTTTTACTGGCCGCCCGTTTCAACGTTACTAGTACCTATATTGCGTGGTTCCAATGTTTGGAACCAGCGATCCCATTTCCTAGGCTCTCGGCCCGTTCATCGCGCAAATGACGTCAGCTGTGACGTCGTCACTTGCACTCCCTATAAAGGAGAAGCTGGGTATTTTAAAAAGAGGTTGAGAAGGCAGAAAATAGATAGACATTGCCAAACATTTTAGAATTCCTAAGACTACAGTATCCACATAATCAAGGACCCCATAATTCAATCTGGCATCAAATTTTAAAGGACAGCTCCATTTAATAACTTAACCCATTTATAACATCATGGCATGGCATATTTAAAATTTTTTAATTCAAACCCTAAATTTGTGAAAAAAACTAAAAATCCAAACATAATTTTCCAAAAGCGGGGCATCCATTTTGCGTGAGGCTGTGATGTCGGAAAGTATTCTAATTAATCACTTATCCAACACATCAGTCTTAAACATTTTTTTTTTAAAGAAAATTATAAATTTTATGTTCTTAATTTTGCAACATTGCAGCTTCTTGTTATGTTATGTGGCACCGATCACTATTGTTTGGTCAGCTGGCCACACATCTAGCTTTTATCGATCTTTACTATACCGGGACCAAGAAATAAAAAACTGGGCGCATCTAATTAAATTTCCGATTTCATTTATTAGACATTGTTGCCAAGTAAAATTAACAATGTTTAACAAATGAAATTGGAAATTTAACTGGACATGCCCAATTTTTCTTTCGTTGGATAGAATACAGCACTAGCCAAATCTTCACTTCAACCAGCCAGCAGTGGACAGAAAAGGATCTTCAGCCTCGCATTTTTCATCGGATCATGGTTTTCCACTTCATGAAATTGGCTGCAACGGGAGGAGTTTGTTCGTGAGGGGTTTCCAGTGAAAGCATCATTGGTGAGAACGGACTTAGAATGGACTTACGAGGGAATCCCTCGAACATGTATGTCGCAGATTTCCACCATATTGAAATATGTTACTCATCTGAAGCTACTATAGATGCTTGCAAAATAAGAGATGCAACATTTTGTTTCTTTCAAAATAAACCGCGAAGACGAAAAAATTTGAGAATACATAACCATATAAAGACTTCATTGTTAAAGCGGATAGGCTATGTGGGATTCCCTTGTTAGTTTAATTTTGAAGCAATTTCTTAAGAACCGTTAATATGAATTTATGATTAGCCATACGCTGAATCTATTAATTTCAGATATTTAAGTAAAAGTTTGTCTTTTGTCTAATGGGGTTCTTTAGTAACTATAAATTTTAAAGTTGAATGTTCCCATGTAAGCAAGTTGTTCTATCATGTGGCTGAAAGTCGTTTTAAATTTTTTTTTATTCCTCCCCCCATTTAATGTTTAGTCGGTTAACGATTTAAGATGAATTCTTTTCATTAGATCCAATTTGAGAATAGAGGATATTATTTTTTTTTTTTCAAATTTAGTCTTTTGATACATTATCACTTATGCATCATTATTAGATTAGAAAATAATTTACTCATTTACGTTTTCAGAAATGAAACTTATGGTGCTTATACATCTTTTTATTTTTTTAAGCATTATAAAGAGAAACTTGTGCATTGGAGTGTTCTATTGCTTGTTGAATGATGCTTATGCACATTCATTGAAACATAGTAGGTTTTCATTGTACATGTATTACCTATGTCAACTTAATGAATGAATGTTAACTGTCAAATGAAGGTAGTTTAATATTTCTAGAATTTAATGAAAATCTTGATTAGTAGTAGTAGTAGTAATAGTTTTACCTTTGAAGTCTTATTATTTTAGCAGGCCAGACATTAAAATTAAGAGGTTGCCGATGCAATGTTTCCCAGTAACCATTATCTAAATCTTTAATGATAGTCGACCGCAGGATTTATTAAAACGTTGGCTTGACAGTTTAGAATTCGTCTATTTCACCACCCAGCCACGACAAAGATGGGTAAATTAATACACTGTGAGATTAATCATTCATCAATACATCCCTACATAAATTAATTCATGACAATAATATGTTAAGTTAATAATGAATTATGTTTAAAAGATTTGATACTTCAACAATAAATAATAAAAGAAAGCAAATCTTAAAATTCACAAAATGACTGGTTTAATTTAAATTCGCAGATTATTAAGGAATGTCATTCACTTTTAATAATCTATGAATTTAATTAAACCTGCCATTTCGTGAATTTAAAAATTTTTTTTTTTTTTATTATTTATTGTACAAATATCAGATCTTTTAAATACAATAAACCAATTAATTTAATTTTATTTATGTTTGTATCGATGGTGATTAATCTTGCAGTGTAAACCAATTTACACTGTGAAGCAAAGACCATGCCTCGTCATGGCCTCACCCAAAACGTATTCTCCACTATTGAAAATTGCATTCAGATATTTCTATTTTTCACATTTTAGGGTTCGAATTAAAATTTTTTAAGTAAACCACGATGTTATTATTGCGCTAATCTTGAAATAAGGTTATATGTGATCGTAGAGTTGTCCTTAACATTATCGCTCCTGGTGTCAAAAATTTTTGACATGGTTTTCTATTCATCCTAATTCCTAATGTTTTTGTTAACAGCCTTTAACAACTCATGTGAAACTTCTTTAACATTCATTTTAATCACTACTAATAGTCATCTACCATGAGTGTTCAATTGCTAGGCAGGAACCATTCAATCACTGTTGGTGGTCATGAATGCATTCCATTTGAGTGCTTGAATTTTCATTCATACCTCAACTTCTAACTATGAAGTAAAATTAACTAATTTGGTAATTGGGAGATTTGTTATAGCCAAATGACATTGTTTAGAAATGCAACTGATATTTTTGACCTAAACTCTAACGAGGAAATTTATGTCAAATATTTTTGACAGTGATATTTAAGTCATTCGACTTTGCAGAATCTTTCCTATTCTGGAATTTGCTTTGAAAGCAATCGCATTGCATAATATATCAAAACCAAGTACTTTACAGTTATTATTATCGCAATGTCTGGCACTGAAACCAAATATTTCTATTCATCACGAAAAGACAAAGTACATTCCAAAGCATGGATGTTGAAGCTATACTAAATTGTTTGGCATATTGTGATTCATCAAAATTATAGATGTTATTACCAGTATTATCATTACTGGTAATACCGGTTTTCTAATAAATGTATTTCTGTAATACCGGTAATAAAAATTCATTAAAAATACACAGACTATCCAAAACCAGTCAAAACCGCACAATTAGTATAATGGTTCTAAGCAAAGCCACTAAATGAACAGTTTGAATCTACAATATTAGTGCCGTCAGAATCACATGAGCGTTTGAAGTATCCGAACAAATTTTGTCTTCTTTTTAATCGGCTAAAGAATCTTCTGCGGATGCATTTTTTTCTGCTAACAGTGTGATTCATGAACTCTTTCCCTTTTTTCTTGCTTAGTTTTCCCCCACTATTAAGGGTTTATGTTTTTTAAAACTATTTTAATCTTCAATAGTTGCATTACAAATTTCAGCAGACCATCAAAAAAAAAAGTCAATTTTAACCGAAGCCCGCATTTTCCGAAAATGGGCAAATGTATGAAAGAATGTGTAGTATAAAACACATATCAACAAAAGAGCACGTAACTGTTATTAAGACGACAGATTATATTTCAAACTACAGTAAATGTAACTTTTAAATGAAATGAATGAAAAATGAAGAAATTTGAAGGAATTACAGTACATGTGATTATATACCCAAGTTTTAATACATAAAATAATTAAAAGCCAGAGGCCTTATTTATCGACACTTCATCACAAAACCTCTGCAGCCTAAATTCAGGACACGGTTTGTGTAAACACAACTGAACCGGGGTTCGACAATATCTTGACAGTCTTTTGGTTGTGATCGGTAAAATTCCGTCAGTGTAGTTTGTAGATGAAAAATAGGAAAGAAAATTTCGCAGCCTGGATTCGTTCCTGGTTCAAATCAAGGTTGGTGGAATTTTCTTTACTATTTTTCATCATTAATTTGAACAGCTGAGGTTGGTGTACAATTAAACCCTCACTGACCATCTAATGGATTTATTCTTTAGTGTAGTTTGTTTTTTGTTGCTTTCTTTATCAATAAACTTCTCTACTGCCATGAGATGATTTTGCATGATATCGCTAGATGGGCTTGCATAGTGAAAATATCTCAATGTTTCGATCACTGCAAAGGCAACCGTTAGTTGATGGAATGCCTGCAACATCTTGGATTTCCTCATCACTTGTTAAAAATTGTATCTTTTTTTAGAATTGCTTGACACCACGTTCTATCTCAAACAGTAAATAGTACTTTCCTTCATTATATGAAAAATAAACTAGCAGATTCAGCCAATCAACAAGGTTGAATCCAACTCATCTGAGAGTGAAAGTCAGTTTTAACCAGGGTTCCAAGGCTTAGCGGACTGAATATGTTGTCTTTATTGACCAGAGGCCCGTTTTAAGCCAATCCTTATCCATCAGCTGAAAACAAAGGCCATTTAAGTTTGGCAAAGCCAAAAAAATTGGTCCACTTAAACAGAGTCTGTACAAACTAACAAGGGAACTACACGAACAGATTCGGATGTATCTTACAGATTCCCATCAAATTGAAATATATTACTCATCTAAAGGTACTATTGACACTTGCAAATAAGAAATTGTTAAATTAAACTGAGAAAATGAAAGAATTTGAGCACATATAGCCATACAAAGATTCCATTGTTCAAGTTGCACTCTCAACTTCTTTCTTCACTACTCAACAATACGCATGAATCCACTTCACCTGAAAGCAATGTTATCGCTTTCAAGGTATGCTTGTGCACAAAAAAAGTTCTCATATAACTACGATGTATATCTCTTGTAAGTTCTACTGTAATTATAAACAAAATATATTAAAAATTATAGAAAAGGTTTTATTTTATTATTATTATACAGAGGGTTGTTAGGGATCTATGGTAACAATTAGCACATTTAAGTGAAGCACGCACATTCATTTCTTGTGAACTATCACATGGAGAATTGTTAGGGAAGGTATTAAAATAGTACCAAACCTAAAAACAGACCTAAAAACATCCGATTTACATTACCAAAAATTGACAGGTATTGGGAGGGCTATTAACAGCCCTTTTCGACGTCAAATTCAGTTATTCTGGAATTATGAAAGCATGCAAGAAGTGAGGGTTCATAGTTTCCAAGAAAGAGATTTAAGTGTACTAAATAACATTGGCAAAGCTGGAAGCGGCACTATTTCCAAGGGTACATATAATTGTCTTTGTGCCTCCATTCCCCAGTAACCTACTGGATCTTCGCAACTGTATCACCGTACTGTGGTTCTGGTGGACTGTGATACGTTGACATACATAAGAGATGAAAATTAATTATCACTTACAAGGAGACTCCACATCCTCTGACTCACCGAATTTGATAAAAATTCTACGAGTAGCTTTCACCTAATTATTATCCATGCAAAGCCATTTGATGCATTTCTCAAAATTTTCTGAGAAAATAATTCATAAAATTTATCACCAATGTATATGCAGTTTATATTAGAATCCTACTCTATAATTTGGGTATTTATAAACTGCATACATTGAAATAAACTTCATGAATTTTTTTTTCCTCGGAAAATTTTGAGTAGTGCATCAAATGGCTTTGCATGGGTAGTTAATTGTGTGAAAGCTACTTGTAGGATTATTTTTATTTGGAGAGTCTGGTTGTGTGCCTTATTGCCAAAGGTGAACTCATTGAGCACTTAAAATATATTATTCAATTCATAGTTTGTTTGGAATGTTTCATGTACTTTTGAATAAGTCTATATTTAAGTTTAACAAATAAGGAAATAAAAGTTATTGGAATTAACATTATATATGAGAACAAATCGATACTGAAAAAGTCATAGTTGATCAAAGTTTAGGAAAATTGGAAAATATTTTCAGAGTTAAATTTCAGAATCATTTTTATTTTCTTTACACACAATCATAAAATTCTATAATAAAATTATAGTCAGCATCTGTTGTATCACATTTTAAAAAGGGGGATATGTTTTTCAATATATTTTTGGGTTGGTGCAGCCATCATTTTCAACCTGATCAAATCATTAATCTTTTTGGACCAGACGAAACCAAATTTGGCTTCTCTATGAGAATTAACACAGTTTGAAATTTAAAACAATCACGTTAATACTTTTGAAATTTTTGCCATTTTTTTTCAATATAGAATCCCTCCGTTAAATTCTGTTTGATATTAGGCACATGCAACTATTAGAAATTTAATAAAATATTGATAACATGCTGCTCTCATAACAAAGAGCATTGCTACTCGACGAAATAGTGACTTGTATCTGATCTTATAAATAATTATCTTATGCACCTATTATTTCAAACTGCTTGCATATTTCAACCCACACATTTATTTTCTGGTAGCAGGCAGAAATATTTATCAGTGCTAATAAAAAATGATATTTAGACTTACTCGGAGCGATGCAGTCTCAGACTAGCATAGTTTCATATTTTGCGGCATTGAAACATCCATAACACAATATCACAGTCCAGATGGGGGGAAAAACAATTCAAATCAAAGCAGAAGATACTGCTGGTTTTGATGTCTTAATTATTTTTTAAAGAGAATTAGAAATTATTATGATGTTTCAATAAAATACAGAGCCCTTGCAATCAATCATCCCTGGCTAAAACGTCAACAGCCTCTAATGCTAACACTGCAGAAGCTGAAGAAGTAGCGACTAAGCGTAATTGTGTCAGCATCACTGGCAATTGCCAAGTTATCTGATGAGACTAAACAAACAGCGATTGCATGAACTTCATTGTATTAAACATACTGAAAGGTCATGGAATTAAACAGTAGATGTGTGCAAACTCTCAAAAGTACTGCTTTAAAAAATATATCCAATATTTGCGAATTTTTTTTAAAATTAAGCGAATCATCATCAGATTTCATATTAACAAAATATGCTAAAAAAATTTTTGAGAAACATTTAAAGGTTTATTTTTATTATCCAGTTCAAATTTAAATGATTGTCAAAAATCAAGACAAAGAAATCATTAATACATTAAAAAAAGCTCTAACAAAGTTTACTTACTGAATACCAGAATCCCAAGAGTCCCTTGCATCTTCATCTATATGTGTTATCTCATTAGATTTATTTCTCCTCTGTGAAATAAAATTTAAATAAGAAAATTTTGAGAACATGCAATTAAATTATTTACCTAATGTAATTACTAAACTCTCAGACTTTTCCTCTAATTAAAATGTCAATGAAGCACATCCACAAACTATACTTTTAAATTTCATATGCTTCTTTAATCATAAACCCTCATTAGAAAACTTGGGGCTGGCAAGTTTCATTTACAGGGATCGGCACATGGTAGGGCATCAAAAAAGGAGACTTTGTAGACTGAAATATTTTCAAAAAAGAGACTTCGTAGACTTAAATATAAAACGTGTTTAGACTAAACAGCCTAAAATAACATTAACATTTATTATATTTTTATAATTTTTTTCTATTTCTATAGGAAAAAGTTTGTAATCAAATAATTTTTCCTTTTTCTAACAATTATTCGCAACTTTTCAACTTTCTTATAACCCTTTATTTTTTCGTGGTTGCAGTCCGAAGTTTCGTGTTCGACCCCCCCCCCCCCCCAAGCCGATCCCTGCATTTATGACAAAGTTATGGACAAGTTAAAAATAAATAAATAAATAAATAAATAAATAAATAAAATTAAAATCTGGATATACTGCTTTTAATGGGGGAGGGGGGGGACATATAAAAAAAAATAATAATAATAAATATAAGGTCACCAATCTTGAAAATAAAACATCAATAGAGATAAACAATAAATAGATACTACTTTTAAACAACAACAATTGACCTAGTATACAATTGCCAACAATCACAACCAACGTAGCTTTATCATTGTTTTATATCAATTGTTTTTTTATATTTGCTTAATTCTTATTTCAACTGTTACCATTCAAAAAAATGTTTTATTCCTGTCTCTATGATGATGAGAAATATTCTCGAAAATGTTAAATTCCTGTCTTTATTTTCCTATTTTCTTTTTTCTTCATTTTACCTCAAACATTTGGATCATCATCTTCAAAATTATCAATTATATTTTATTACCATCACTTTCTTTAAGTTTTATTGTGTTTCTGTGATCAACATCATCTGGCATATTCTTCAAAAGACTTCATCGGTATCCTCAATAGACTGCATCGTTTTTCAACAAGATTCTTCCCATCTATTCACAAGTTTCTTTCCATCGATTTTCAAGACTGGTGATTTTATATTTATTTTGTTTTTTTTGTATGTTTAGTTTACAATTTTTCCCCCATTAAAAAGTGAATATCCAGGTTTTAATTTATCATTAAACACTCCTTGATTAATAAAATAAATAAAATTAATTAAAAAAATTTACCTAAGTTAAACAAGTACATGGCCGTACAATGAATGTCTATGCAACCGCATAAATGCTTTACATACTGCACAGTTGATATTTTATTTTTGTGTCAAAAATATAATTTTTTTTTTTTTACAAGTTGAAATTGTTCAGGACCAAAATAAAACTTCAGTGTTATCACTAGTTCAACTTATTCAAATTAGAATATTTTATTTTTATGCCCTGCAGCCAAATATTATAGCCAGAATTTTAACTTTCATGAACACTAGCAAATCTGTGACAATATCTGCAAAATATGCTAACTGCTGCTAAGCACCAGAATAGAGAAATGAAGGAGTCTTGATTAGATTAGGCCATTTTAAGTGGCCACTCGCAATCAAGTTCACAGGATGTTTTTCACGACTGATTATGCCTGGTATTGAAGCCACAGTCATTACAAATAAGCAGCATTTCAATACAAAGTTAACAATACAGGCATGATTAATCATGAAAAATATAAGAGTTGGTCACAAGTTGATTAAGGGTGACTTTACAGACATGGCTTATCTACCCATGACTCTTCCTTGTGGCACTTAACAATTAACATACCAACGAATTTCAAGAATACAATTTCATTCATACAAGTTGAACAAAATCTGTTTTTACACATAAAGAAAAGGAAAATCCTAAGCAGTAAATGAAAAGAAAAATTTGACCTAAAGGAGAAGCTTCAACACTAATTGAAAAAAAAAACAGACTGGAAATTGGGGACATATTTGACCTAAAGGAATCGACTTATTGCGAACTGATTGTATTGTATGAGATATTTAATTTTTAACTGGATACATTTCTGCTCTATGCAGCTACAACAAATTTAGAGGGTGCACGTAAAAGCCCCAACTGGGACATAGTGTGCTCAAAAGATAAAAATACCTATATTAAAAAAAAATTCATTTCTATAAAAATAAATTTATTAATATAATTTTATTTCTATAAAATTAAAAGAAATGTCTTTGAAGATGTAGTATTAACATACTGTAGATACATAGTTTTATTATTCTTTTATTAATTTTGGGTGATCATTTAAGTCTTATTGTCTACTCACCTGGACAATTTTATAGACTAGTTTTTAGAACATTTATAAAATTCATCATATAATAGGCAATTAATCTTTATTTTTTTTTAACTTGAGTTATCAAAACAAAAATAACAGTTTCACATTCATGGATTTGTTTTCAGTCCATTCTATTTTCCAAACATTGTTGTCATCCAGTGAACTCTTCTCTGTGATCTAACGAGAATATCTCGTTTTTCATTAAATTGTTGTGAAAAAATTATGTTCATTTGAATTTTTTAATGCTTTTTTTAATACTTAAGATTTTTTTTCTCCTTTCAATAGAAATATTTCCAAAAATTTCAAACATTTTCTCCTATAACAGTATTAAAACAACCGATTATTGCAAGGAAATATTACAAAGAAATTTTATTTGTAAAATAAGAGGAGAACAATGAACAGTGAAATGCTTAGCAGAAATTAAAATTTCTAATTAAAATGTATAACAAAAGTATTGGGTGGTGGCTGTTCACATGAAACTTCAATACTGTCAAATGCTGAAGTAGAATGACAAGGTAAATTTGCCTGGAAATAGAGATTTGCTTAAATTAATCACTAGGATTTAAGCACTACCAAATTCATGATAAATCTTACAAAAAACAAAGCTTTGCAAATATCAGATATTCAGAACCAAAGATGTAACTTGGTTTATGATCATTTTTGTTTATTATGAATGCAATTTGATTTTCTAATTAACACATCATTTTCAATACTCTGTATAAAATGCCACCCATTTGGGTGACTTTCGGTAATAATCATGAAGAATTGGCAAAACGTGTGCACGAAACTGTAAATCCACCCATTTGGGTGACTTTCGGTGAAAATGATGAAAGTTTGGCAAAAATGATCAGTGCTCCCGCTAGCCTATTTTAGGAGGGCGCTGCGCCCTGTCGCGAGAGTATTGCGCCTTGCCACGAGGGTATTGCGCTTGTTCCCAAAAATATTACTTTAGCTAAATTATTTACCCACTTAAGTAGATATTTTATTTATAATGGCTAAATAGTTTTCAAACATATTTTTCTTGATATATACATGTGAGCATTATTGAACATCTTTTACTTTTGGATTTGGCTGATCTTGAAAATATCCCGTTCATTTATGGGATGTCAGAATAGCAATAATGAAACATTTTGCAGAAGCTGAAGAACGGCTCCTAAACAAGTGGCAAGTTTTCTAACCTTAATACAAAACTTAAAAATGGAAGACAGATCGTTAAAAGCGATCGTCAGATCTATTTTATGGATCTAAACATATGAATCAGGGATTAATAAATCTTTCCTAGTTTAGCAAAAATATATGCTACTTTTACTGTCATTCCATTAAGTACTACGGCAGTGGAAAGAGTTTCTCTCAAATTAAAATAATAAAAACAACCCACAAAAATACACTGAAAGAGGAAACGCTTTATTTTATGTATTAAATTAAGCTGTGATGTAGATTTATTTAATGAAATTTTACCATTGGCAGTAAAAGAATGGTTTAAAATTAAACATAGAAGAATTGCCTCATAGGAGAATTGCCTTATATTTTGTATTTATGTTTTATTAAGGAATAAAGTGTTGATTTCCTAATATAATGGGTTTATATATACCGTGTATATATAATTTCATTCCACTTTGAGCCTTGCCCCTTCCTCTCGCCTCCCTTCCCCTCTTGGACACAATGCAAATGATGCCCTCTTGCTGCAATTGTCACCCTGCCTTCTGTCAATTCTAGTGGGAGCACTGAATGATGAATCAATCAAAACTTAACCCCATCATAAGTCTAGATATATCTGCATTTATGGAGTACAGATATCAACATAGTAAAGAGTGACAAAATTTATTTCATGAAAACTGGAAATAGGACTAAAGTATTCTCTTCATTCTTTCAATTTTATTGCTCCTGTAATTTATGATAATAAATTTATTGCATTTTAACATATGTTAAATCGTGAAAACTTACTACTTAGTAAATAATTGAGTAAAGTGATAATATCGCAGAGAAATGCCAATTTAAATATATAAATGGTCTAATATTTTAACATCAACAAGAAAAACATAATAAAAAATAAAAATTTTAACGTCCATTCTAAAAAGTTACGTTATTTTTTGTGATCTTATGGCTGCCTGTGGTTACATACAGAGTAACTGTACACACTTTCCGTTCACAGCAGTGAAAGCGATGCGAGCATTTTGTCACGTGATAACACTGTGGGACAAAATTAGACAGCCAAATACACATGTATTATGATCAATTGCATTTTATTTTCATTAACTGTCATAATGCTAATCCACAAATCAATTGAGGGTGGTGTCCTCACCCTGTAACCAGCTGCATGGGGTATAAAGAAGGGGGCGGGGAGAAATGTTGGGTTTTCCTATGGATAAAAGAAGATGAAAAAGTTCTTACAAGTTTTATTTTACTAGACTGGATATATTTCGAGAAAAACTACTTTGAAATGTGATGTCAAGCTTTGTACATATCACATGGGGTAATAACTCAGCTTCTATGCCAGCTATATTCAACAGTATGATCACGAACGAACTCATGCATCAAGCACCTATCCCCTTAAGAATCTCCTAAATTAATGGAAGCACATGCACAGAAACTGGTTCAACAGGTTTCGTATTACCTGTTAGCTGTCCAATTTGGTCCTTAGGAAACAATCCTCCAAGTAATGCCCAACATATAATCAGGGTTGCATCTAGCAAAATGGTAGGGCAGGGAAATGAACAGTATTTAGGGCATTTTTGGTCAGAAAGTAGGGCAAGTCGGAGACATAAGTGCACATTATAATGGTTAGTTTAAATAAATCCAATGAAAAAGGGCAGGGCGCCGTGCCCTTCTATTCCAGCCTAGATGCAACACTGATAATTTACAACCTGCGTATCAGTTCATTAGAAATGAAGTGCGTAGCGCTTCCATGTTACAGCAGATATGAAAATATGCTGTGTATGCATGGCCTGGCATTAATAAATAAATAAAAAAAAAAAGTTGCTTCAAGCCCTAACGAACTTATATATATACCCACTCCATTTGTTACATGGTGAGTATGCCACCCTGGATCGATTTGTGGGTTTACATTCCTAGTTTACATTACAGCAGATATAAAATAACGCCATAAATGGTCATAATACATGTGCATTTGGCTGTCTGATTCTGCCCCATGGCATATCACATGACAAAATGCTCATGTCCTTTACACTATCTGTTAACCTGTATGTAGCCATTGCCTTTATAGTTATATTACTGTCTTTTTTCTTGTTGAAGTTGAAATATTAAAAAATTTACATATTTAATATGATTCATTATTAGTAGATTAAGTTGCCTCTGTAACAAAAATTATTAGTTTTATTTTGAAATGAATTATATAAATACAATGTATACAATGAACTATTTTATTAAATAACTGAATTAAGTGTACTAAAAAAATTCAGTAAAAAAAACAACAAAAAACTTATGGAATTGATAATGTTAATAATAATATACAATAATAATATTATATTAAAGCTCAATGGATATTAAAGCATGATTGATCCACGTCAGTGTGCAAGGATCTGCTGAGAATCACCTGGGTGCAGGGTCAACAGAGAAAGAGAATTGAATTATTCTTTATAAAACACTGAAAATACTTTAACATATCAAAGGACTTAATAATAATATTATTACGACTGATTTCAATCGGAAGAGGTTTTAGCGTTTATTTCTTCGACAGAAAACTAAGACCTGATTCACATTACTTCACATTCTGCGATGGAAGGCATAGACACCAAAGAAAGGAGGCAAAAGCAGCAAGGAGATTGGGCAAAAGACAGGATAAAAACCAACTGCATTTTTAAAGTCCCTTAGGATGGCAAGAAACCAGATACCAATCAAAATGAATTTGAACCATGCTTCATCATCATGCAATGTTCAATTGCCAGAGATTTGATTCATTTTTGAAATGCTATTCAATACTACAGGGTGGTCCATAAGTCTGTTCCCCCCCCCTTTTATTTTTTGAACCGAAGCAGATATGTCAATTTTGATGAATCCAATGAATAGGAAGTTGTGGGTGGCCTATCCCATGGTGCACTTTTCATCATCCCAAATATGCAAATTAGGACACATTCAAAATTTATCTCAAAAACCGTAAGGGATAGAGAAAAAAACCCAATTGCAAACTTGTTCAGCATAAAAAACAAACAAAACAAAAAAAAAAATCATCCAATCGGACCAACCAATCGCCCACAATCACGTGGTGAATGTGTTTGCAGCTTACAAACAGTCATACTGCACAAGGAAAACTGAATGTTGATATTTCCACCATGTAAAGCATGCAAATCAAAAAATTAACATAAATTACCATACTCCCATTCACTTTCATGCGGAAAAGCAAATAAAAGGCATGTTTCAGCACACTGGAGAATCAATGTGTGGTGTGGATTGTACAATGACACTGTGGTTGGACCGTATTTCACCACGTGATTGTGGGTGATTGGTTGGTCTGATTTGGATGATTTTTTTTTTGTTTTGTTTGTTTTTTTATGCTGAACAAGTTTGTAATTGGGTTTTTTTCTCTATCCCTTACGGTTTTTGAGATAAATTTTGAATGTGTCCTAATTTGCATATTTGGGATGATGAAAAGTGCACCATGGGATAGGCCACCCACAACTTCCTATTCATTGGATTCATCAAAATTGACATATCTGCTTCGGTTCAAAAAATAAAAGGGGGGGACAGACTTATGGACCACCCTGTATATTATGGTCAAAAAATAAAGAAATAAAAAAAAAATAAAGAAATAAAACTGAGCATGCCATTAAATTTCTTGATGCAATGGAAACTTAACCAGGTCTAAGGCCCCTTTCACACGACGCCACCACAGCCGCGCCACCACCCTTTTTGGTGGAGTGTTCCTCGGTGGCGTGCTCAGATTCTCCTGCCACCAACACTGCCACCAGAAATGAGTCACCCTTTATTCACGGAAATAAGCAAACACCCAGCTGGCGAACTGGCTGCACAGGTGTTTGCGAGGGGTGGTATAGGAAATAGTCACCCTTTGTTCACGTTGCCCCAAACGATTTGTTACTATGGAAACCCCCTTCCTCAGCTCCCCAACAGTGGTGGTGGCGCGACGTCGTGTGAAAGGCTCTACTGTGAGCAGTGTAACGACGCGGCCGCGCCACCAGTTTGGTGGCTCGAAGAATCGCGTATGGAGCACATCCCCTCTTCTGGCCGCGCGTCCACTGGCGCCCTCACCACCACGTGTGAAAGGTTCAACTGTCAGCAGTATAACGACCCGGCTGTGCCACCATGGTGGCCTCGTGTGAAAGGGACCTAATTATTGCAACCAGAAATTTAATTGGACATGTCTATTTCTTTCATTGCACAGGGTATGGATAACTTGAGAATTGATAGTCCATGCATTTCAAAATGGAAGCTTAACGAATGTGGTAGTTTAAGATTTTAATTACAGTTAAAACAGAATGTGACTGTGCAGTTTATGAGAATAATCAAAACAGTTTTGCAGTGGGAAGGATGCATGCCTTTGGTAATGCCATCGTGGAATCTGTCACAGTGTGAATCAGGTATAAATAAAAACTTTTGCATAATTTCATGAAAGCAGGTTCCAATCTGCCCATCTTGAGATTGAAGTATGCCACTCGCCTTGGATGACGGCTCCTCTTCCATTTCTCCAGGTGAAAGAAAAATAACATCGCCCGCGTACAAAATAATTTGGAGTATTTCTACAATAGCATAAATATCGTTGATAAAAACATTAAAAAGCAGCGAACCTTTGAGGCAAGCCTAAGGGCAGAGTCATGGGGGGAAAAACTTTCCAGTATAATTCTTTGAAAATCATCTAGCCCTGAAGACGAGATCTTAAAACACAAGTGGAGTGAGCCACACATTATTGCTTAGATAAGCAAGGACATCAAATCCAAATTCTCAAAATGTAATAAAAAAGGATGCCTAATATGGAAAATAGTAAATAATCAAAATCACTGGGCTGAAATCGATTTTCCTTTGTTGATGGGGAAAAAAAGCAAGTATTTAAGCAGTTTCTAAAATGATCTCTACTCTTTGACTCTTACATTTAGGGAAATGCCTCGTTTTGTATTAGTGTAAATTAAGGTAATTCATTCTTTTACAATAGAATTTAAAAACCACTTACTCTCTTCTTCGATTGGACTCTACGTGGCTCTGGTCTTTCCTTCCCACGTTTCAACTTCTTTGTGGGCGTGACAGGCATTTTTTCTTCCAACTTTTCACGGATCTTTCGCCTAAGTTTCTTCCCTTTCGTTGTTGCTGTCAGTGACGTGGAATGCGGTAATGAATTCTTGAACTGTGAATTCTCATCGGCACTTTCTTCTGAACTAGAATCTTTAAGAAGCAAACATTTGTACGTTTTTTTAAAAAATAACATTTTAGCTTTTACATTTCATTTTTGGACAAATCCTAAAAGAATCGACATAAGCATTACCTGTCATTTCCTCTCGTTTTTTTGTCTGCAAAGCCTTTGCTTTCTGCTTGTCAACTTTGCGCGGTTCACATTTTTCACACATATAGGTATCAGGAATATTATCCCTATCTAAACCCATGCAATCAACATGTTGCCATACACTGAAAATTTATATATATAAAAAAAGTTAATTTTTAAATATAACAATCAGTGCTTTATTAATGCAAAAAAATAATAAATAATTACTCACGAGCATTTATCACAGCATATCATGTACTCATCATCATGGTCAAACTCACTAAAAGAAAAGGAAAAAAAAATTTTTCTAAGTTTCTTCTTCTTGAATTCTGTATTCCAACAAAGATAAAAATTTTGATATGGTATAAAGTATCGTATTTCTTCATGTATTAACTGCACCTATAAAAAATTGAAAATTTCAGTACTGGAGCCATTAACTGAATGCGGACAAAGTTGATTCTTGCCCCATATCACAACAAATTATGCTTTCATTATTCATTTTATCAGCTTAATATACAGTTATAAAATTAAACACACTAATTATTATGTCATCCAATAGTATTGCCATCTTTATTTCGCAAATGCATTCACAAGACATTTCTTGTTCCTTGTTATATCAGCAAACATGCCAGCAGGTCTTGTCGCTCTCGGAATCCGAGAGTTGTGGGTTCAAATCCTGCAGAGGACATGGAAGTTTGTATTTGTCCCTGGATTTGGCGTAATAATCCCTTGAGGAATCGGTGCTAAGGTTATTGTTAGCATTGAACAATGACAACACAGGCCAACAATGAAAAAACTTTGAATGAATTTGCCTTATTCTTGTGGTTTTTAGTATGCTGAATCTGAATTTTAGAGTATTTTATCACATCAATTTCCAGTTATGCACAGAGACTGCAATATTAAAGTAATGGGTGTGAAGAGAATCAGCTGCAATATTATGTATTTTTGGGCCATAAGGAAATTCATCTGGCTCCAAACTCTGAATAATTTAAAATGTTTCATTGAAAATCTGTGGGCGATTGAAAAAACAACTTGGTCTAATACGGATTCAGCACAAAAAAAAAAAAAAAAAAAA